>JAZAYU010000034.1:0-149801 GCA_038501625.1 Corbicula japonica | reverse complement strand
TACAATGGTTAGAAGAGAAAATTATCTTTTTTCAATGATAATAATCAAACGTTTTTATGCATTATGCTGATCTCTAACCAACCACACCCTATTAAAACGTATTTGAAAGGACCACGGATGATTACTGCGGTTCTGTTTTAATTGTCAATCTCAGACCGGAACTACCCAGTGACAGGTGCGTGTTACAAAGGGAGGTAAATTAAGACAGAATATTGAGATAACTCTGTATATCAGTAGGACCCCATTGATATTAATTTTGATGGTGTTCATTTAGGTATGGAAAATATTTGGGCTGTTTAAAGTGTGTGAAGCCCAACAAAGATAAGGGCGGCATGCTTTTTCACAACAACTCTTGGCAAAACATGCATGCTTGTCAATGTCACAAATCAAAACATTGTGCAGTCACAAAAATTGCGAACATTTTTTACGATAGCAATGCCTCTTAAAGTTATATGTCTCACTGAATTCCATTAGATGAATAAGACTTAATCCTAGAAGATGAAGTTGAAGTGTAAATATAAGATATTAAAGTAAAATCAATTATTTGGTTTCATCAGAAAATGTATTAGTGTTTAATTTTGTTTTCGAGATCTGAAGAATATGAAGAAAGAAGCGAACAACTTTGGCTTTGAAGCATCACCCAGGGAGACAATCTGTTTTTATGGGTAGGTAACCTGCTTGTCTTGTGAGTTTTTTCCCAGCTTTAACCCTTTCGTCCATATACGAGGGATGATCCAAAATAACGTAGACTTTTGTTATTATGCCCCCCTTCGAAGAAGCGGGGGTATATTGCTTTGCACATGTCGGTCGGTCGGTCGGTCGGTATGTCGGTCGGTATGTCGGTCCGTAGACCACATCTTGTCCGATCAATAACTAGACAACGCTTTGTGATACAGTCCTTATATTTGGTGTGGAGGTTGGTCATGACCAGTAGAAGACCCCTATTGATTTTGGGGTCAGTAGGTCAAAGGTCAAGGTCACAGTGGCCTTGACCACAAAAACCTTGTCCGATCAATAACTAGACAACGCTTTGTGATACAGTCCTCATATTTGGTGTGGAGGTTGGTCATGACCAGTAGAAGACCCCTATTGATTTTGGGGTCAGTAGGTCAAAGGTCAAGGTCACAGTGGCCTTGACCACAAAAACCTTGTCCGATCAATAACTAGACAACGCTTTGTGATACAGTCCTCATATTTGGTGTGGAGGTTGGTCATGACCAGTAGAAGACCCCTATTGATTTTGGGGTCAGTAGGTCAGAGGTCAAGGTCACAGTGGCCTTGACCACAAAAACCTTGTCCGATCAATAACTAGACAACGCTTTGTGATACAGTCCTCATATTTGGTGTGGAGGTTGGTCATGACCAGTAGAAGACCCCTATTGATTTTGGGGTCAGTAGGTCAAAGGTCAAGGTCACAGTGGCCTTGACCACAAAAACCTTGTCCAATCAATAACTAGACAACGCTTTGTGATACAGTCCTCATATTTGGTGTGGAGGTTGGTCATGACCAGTAGAAGACCCCTATTGATTTTGGGGTCAGTAGGTCAAAGGTCAAGGTCACAGTGGCCTTGACCACAAAAACCTTGTCCGATCAATAACTAGACAACGCTTTGTGATACAGTCCTCATATTTGGTGTGGAGGTTGGTCATGACCAGTAGAAGAACCCTATTGATTTTAGGATCAGTAGGTCAAAGGTCAAGGTCACAGTGGCCTTTGCATACAAAAACGTTGTCCGATCAATAACTAGACAACGCTTTGTGATACAGACCTCATATTTGGTGTGGAAGTTGGTCGTGACCAGTAGAAGACCCCTATTGGTTTTGGGGTCAGTAGGTCAAAGGTCAAGGTCACGGTGGCCTTGACAACAAAAAACCTTGTTCGATCAATAACTAGACAACGTTTTTATGTTTATTTGTATAATAAAATAAAATACTTCTCAGTGTAAAGTTGTGATTATTTTTCCCCATGACAATTTCAAGTAAAGATATATATTAATGATCCATAACATTAATTTTAAACTATTTCAATATATGCCGTGTCATAAATAGGCACTGATTATCACTCACTTGTGTTTATTAAATGCTTTGGTTTCGTATGGATGGTCACTAAAGCCTGCACATTACCGGAATTGACATAACACTAGAGCTACTATATCTCCGCCAATAGCGAATATTTGATTTAAATTACAATAAAATCCTTTGTGTTAGACTAGGTTAATCTACACGCGCTTATGTTTGTCGAGGTAAATGTAATCCTCTCATTGGATGACCTGGTTATTGATATATAGGAGTTCCACCGTCTTGTAAATTGCTTTCATGACTGGTACCCTTCATTGCTAAAGCTTACAAAAATCTCTAAATTTCCAAAAATTTAAATTCAATGCTAATAGATATCACTTGCACGTCAGGGGGGGCATTTGTGTTTGACAAACACCTCTTGTTGCATCTTTATTTGAAACACATTCATAATAAATTATATACTAAATTCAACCAGAACACAAACGTAACAAACTGAGCTAAAATATTCATATGTTTAATAGATTTCAAAAGCGCGGCGCATATTTGAATAACCATGGTAACACGCAGGCCATTGCCATTGTGCTTTATAAAGCAAATACCTGTTAATATAAACAAAACTACTACTGGTAAAAGAGCCAAACTTCCCAACGTCAAAGCGCGGTATACGAATGATGTCATGCCAAAATTTTTCGTCATTCGGACTTTGCGTTTTAAAAGCAATCAATATTTAAGAGAGCTCTCACCAACGTGAAAACGTCAAAAATGTCGTCGTCAGATCGCCCGGAAATACGCGCTTTTATAAAATTCCGCCATGATCTTTGAAAATCACCTCCTGAAAACCTAAAATCATTTAGCATACGCAAACGAAAATTCCCGTAAGCCGAGCTGTCGCTTTTAAGTGGTATCAATGGGGTTTTACGGTCAGGAGAGCCATTACATAGGCATTGGGTAAGGGGAAAAATACAAAAATATCGGCGTTACGGCAGCGACGTCAAGCCAAGAGGCAATTGAAGCGGACAAAAGTTCAACTATTGTGGCGCTTTTTGAGATATTCTTGACTGGATGAGGTAGCGTGCAACGGATATTGCCGAACAAATTACATATTTAAAGATATGTTAATAATAATTAACAAATTTGTATTTCAAAAAATGTTTTTGTTCAGTATTTGAATCATTAAGAAGTCATACATTATCAATTAAGGAAATGAGCTATTTATTTTAATAACACTTGAGTAAACAACGACAGAGACTGTGTCCATAATCCAAACACTTGTTATATTATAACAAATACAAATTTGTGATGAATTATTTTTACAGGTACACGCCCGTGGCTAAAGAACCGCAATACTGTGGGTATTGCATTCTCGGTCGTTTCTTCGGCGGTACAAGCGAGAAGAGACCAATTTTTTGATCGCCTCATAACCACTTGCGAGGCTTTGACCAGCAATAAAACACAGTTATGTTCGGTCAAAGGGTTCCCCGGCATTGCATTCCAATTACGTTGGTCTATTAAAAAATATTTGAATACACGCCGCTTCGCTAACGCTGCGCCCGTGAATTAACGTCGTTGACGTTGAGAGATCTAATTTGACGTGCGCCGGATAGCGCTTAGTGTATGATTTAAATTGCTCATAGTTTTTTCACGCAATGTTGTATTTTGCTGATATTTTGTAAAAATATGCTTGACATATTCCGATTTAAGCTTGTGTAATTTTATTTGTGGTATTTTGAATAATATAAAAACTATAACAAAAGTCTACGTTATTTTGGATCATCCCTCGTATACACATTTTTATGTATGTGCAACCAGCGTAGATCCAGATCAGCCGGCACTGGTCGCATTTTGGTCAGAAATAACTAAATAAATAAAAAAGCGAACAGTGCAGATCCTGATCAGACGGCACTGATGTGCAGGCTGATCTGGATTTACACTGTTCACTCATGCAATAAAGGTGTGTCTATGAAGGAAAGGGTTAAATAAAGATTTTTTTTACAAAAACCTAGGCCCAAGATCATAAAACTTAATCAGGAGACCAGTCTCAAATCTCAAGCATCTAAATGGCTGAAATGGCGACTGGTCACCATTTCAGCGAATCAGATGCTTGAGATTTGAGGCTGGTCTCCAATCTTAGTTTTATGATCTTGGGCCCTAGACTGTTTATGGAAGGAAACATTCTGGATGAATTAACTAAAAACAAGTGGTCAAAATATTCTAGTAAAGTTCTATTATGATGTTTGATGCAATCATGTATTTGTCATAAATTAATGTTTGCCTAATGTAATGGTGTCATGATTTTACCAGCTTTAAATGGAAATAGTTCTGACTTTTCCTGATTAAACTATATGCCTGTGAATATTATAGATACAGTAAACTATATGCCTGTGAATATTATAGATACAGTAAACTATATGCCTGTGAATATTATAGATACAGTAAACTATATGCCTGTGAATATTATAGATACAGTAAACTATATGCCTGTGAATATTATAGATACAGTAAACTATATGCCTGTGAATATTATAGATACAGTAAACTATATGCCTGTGAATATTATAGATACAGTAAACTATATGCCTGTGAATATTATAGATACAGTAAACTATATGCCTGTGAATATTATAGATACAGTAAACTATATGCCTGTGAATATTATAGATACAGTAAACTATATGCCTGTGAATATTATAGATACAGTAAACTATATGCCTGTGAATATTATAGATACAGTGAACTATATGCCTGTGAATATTATAGATACAGTAAACTATATGCCTGTGAATATTATAGATACAGTAAACTATATGCCTGTGAATATTATAGATACAGTAAACTATATGCCTGTGAATATTATAGATACAGTAAACTATATGCCTGTGAATATTATAGATACAGAACTCTACACTAGTTGCACATGCGATACATGCCATGTTCCTAGTGCCGGTCATTCAAAATTATTTTATCCGCAAGTTAAACTAACTTACATGTAGAAGTTGCTGTGGTTTAGTAATGATAAGAGATGCGTGTATAATTCACTTTCAGTGTTTTTTGTAAAACAAAATTTCCTGCAAAGCAACTATAACATTCAACAGGCTTTAATGTACATAATACAAGTGCATTTAGGCTGTTTAAAAAAATGGCTGGTTTGGGTTTTCCTGTTATAAAAATGTACAACAACTTCCTACTTTGCAGAGGTGTCTCAACATGCCCTTTAAAAATTTGTGAAGTTTCATCAAAATAGCACCATCCGTTAAAAAGTATTCTAAAATAATGGTAAAAAAATGTCAGGAGTGTGACAAAAAAGTGTGACACTTTTCAAAATCACATTTGTTCAGACCATTATTTTACAAAAAATCTTGAATAAAGACAAGTTTTAGTGTTGTTTTAGTAAAATGTGCATTTATTAGGCATCAAATAATGGTAAAATTAAGCATGTTATACTTAAAGTAATCAAAATTTATCCTATTAAGTCAAGCGTGGTAGATTAGAAAATACCTCAAGAAAATCAATTATACATCTTTGCTTTATAATTTTATAGGACTTTAAAGATTAATAATACATAAGAAATGTTTTGTGTATCATTAAGTTTTATGTTTCTAGAATTATCTGCAAATTATAATATTATCACCTCTATTGAAATTATATTTGTCTGCAGCTCCCTTCAGAAAAATGTCAGCTAAATTTGTCAGGAGTGTGACATTATGCACATATTGCAATATTCTGTCAACATATCCTTTACATGAAAACAAGAGCATGTTTTTTCTTAGAAGTCTATGTCATGTTTTGTTAAATTGTGACCAACAGGAATGGCCTTAATGAAACATTTTCGAGTACACTGCACTTATGTGGTTGTCAGGAGTGTGACACCCTTTCTTAACAATATGAATTTTTTATCTTTATGCGATACCACAAGTTCTAAAGCACTTATATTTGATGCTTCAACATGTATTTTAACAGAAATACACATTTAAATAATAAGAAACAGTAATATTTGTATTTTAAGCACATAAATTAAAATTCTTTGATTTATTTAATATTGGTCAATAAAGCTCCATAAAATTTTTATTCTGCCACAAAAGAGTATAACTTGATTGATTTTGATCACTGTAAAGACTGTTGTACTAACATATGGACCAACCAGTTTGGACTTTTTATGAACTTAAATTCTTTACATTTTTTTCACTTCACTTGCCATTTTTCAAATGACAATATCTCAGCAACCAGTTGACCGATTTTAAAAATCTTTTCACTTCTGTACTCCGTTTCAATAAGCAAAAAATACAAAATAACAAGTTTGGAATTTTTATGAACTTTAATTTTTCACTATTTTTTCACTTTTCCAGCCATTTTTTTTTAAACAGCCCATTTACAAAACTCATACTTAACAACTGATCACAACTTCTTTAAACAAAAGGTATTTTTCATGATTAAAGAAGTTGCATTTTTAATTTCTTTTACTATATTATATATATTTGAAGAAATTAAACTGCAATTTCTTTAAACATGAAATGTATTTCTTGTTTAAAGAAGTTGTGTTTCTAATTTCTATCTAGTGTATAGAGTGTTGGAACAATAACTCTTAGATCACAAACAGCTTATGATATATATAGTGTTGCCTCCCTTGATTTATGTTGTAAACAGTTATGCAACATAAAACAAATCATAAAGGGAACAGTGAAGATCCTGATCAGATGTGCCGGCTGATCTGTATCTACACTGTTTACCCACACAAAAAAGGTATGTCTATGGAGGAAAGGGTTAATACAACTGTATGTACAGTACTTCTTTTGAAAATTTACCTGCCTATTCGTTTAATCGGGGGATAGTTTCAAACAGACCAACCTCTGGAGGAAAGGGTATAACATGATTGATCTTACATAATGCATCTGTTTTTATCTGTCATTATTATATTGCTTTTCATTTATTTAGGACGTAAAGTTGACTGGATTTTCATCAGAGTCTCCTTTGGGTAAAGATATTGAAAACTGGGCCAAAAAACACAAAAAAGAGGTACTTGTTATATTAATGATTATACTAACATTATCTGGAAAAAACAATATGTACATGTATAAAGTTATATGAGCTTATTTATGGTAAAATTTGTCTTGAGTGCTGTTTCCATGCTCAAATTTATAACCTTAGGACCTAATAGTAGTTTTTGATATTTCTAGAACTATTCTGTCTCATTCTACCATAGCTGTTAGATGATGTGAAATATTTTGATAAAAATTTCATTTTTTAGCAAAATGCTAAGGGAAAAAAATCTTGCCTGCTCATTTTGATGATGTCATTTGAATGACATCATCTTCCAAACAATGGTTCACATGGTCGGTTGATATGAACCATTGAGACAGTTACATATGAAGGTTGATTCTTGTTGTTTTGTGAATGTTATTCCAAACATGTTATCCAATAAAATTAATTTATTTTGAAAGTCTCAAACTTTTTAGAATGAGAGAACATTAATGTGTTTGCTATTTAACTCTTAACTCCATATATATGACTTATATCGCTGGGTGAACAAACTAGATCTTGATCGGCCGGCAAATTCCTGCCATCTTATAAGGATCAGGATCTAAACTGTTGGCTTCTTGATCAGAAATAACCTAATAAAACTAAAAACAAACAGTGTAGATTCTGATAATATGGCACAGATGTGTCGGGTAATCTTTATCTGCACTGTTCTCACATGGGGTAAAACTTGTATGTATGGAGTCAAGGGCTAAAACATTTGCTATTGTGTGAAATGCTGGTAATTATGTATATTTCAGCCTGCTGTTTACATGGAGATGCAGTTCCCTGGAGATTATCCCATGTCGCCTCCGTTTGCTCGAGTCATACGACCAAGATTCAAATTTCTCACAGGTGGTACACCATACACTTGTTCATATTATGTTTACTGTGAATACTGTGTCTAATCAGGATCGATACTAGCTGGAGGTTATAAACCTGAGTTCGGAAACCAGTCTCAAATCTCAAGCATCTGATTGGCTGAAATGGCGACCAGTCGCCATTTCAGCCAATCAGATGCTTGAGATTTTGAGACTGGTTTCCAATCTCAGCTTTATAACCTTGGGCACAGTTTGCCTTTTGATTATTGAGATATTTCTAACCAAGAAGCGAACAGTATAGATCTTGATGTGAAAGTATGAATGTGCCAGATGATCTTGATCTACACAGTTGATGTATGAGATAAAACAATATACATGGAGTAAAGGGTTAATAAAAACATTTGATAAAATGAAACATAGTTTTTCATGTCAGGTGATCCAAGTTATACGATTGTTAAGCAAATAATATAATAGGTAAAATATTTAATTCAAACTATGAACTTTTATTTCTCAAAAGATCAATAATAAACTAAAGAAAAGCTGAAATCAGCAATAAACACAGATGTGTGAAGTGTAACGTTATTGATCCAGCATATGAAATCGTAAGAACAGAACAGAACAGACATTTTATCCTTTGAACTTGAACAAAGTTCCTCTTCCATACATATAACATTTAAATATATAGAGGATATTTGTTTTTACCAGTGTAAGATAGAAATATACGTATTTCATCGAGTGAGCTCCGGAATTCGTATTTTCATGAGTGGCAAAGCCAAATGTGAAAATACATGATTCTCTGGAGTTCACGAGTGAAATATATTTCTTTCAATGGTAAAAACAAATTTGCTTTTTATTTTATGCTTTTAGTGCATGTTTTGCATGAATTTGACAGAAAAATTGTAAGAAATGGCGCAAAACCGCTTGTTTATGACGTGATGTCATGACGTCAAATATACAAATTTGAGCCAGTTTTCTAAATGTTCTCTTTGGTTTTTTATGTGTGTTTGGGTACCAATGTGGAAAATCAGTGAAAATAAAAATGATATTCCACTGATTGAAAACAGTGAAATACCACTTTTATTTCACCAGAAAAAAATCTATAATTCACTGAAAAGCATAAAATAAAATATATATATATGTATATAACAAGATAAATTATATGCAGTGACATGCAATATTTAAATATATATATAACATGGTCAATTTCAAAAAATGACATATTCATAGTACGTATTATTATGTGTGTGTCAACATTAATACATAAATACACATTCTTATACATTGTAGTACAGTGATTGTACTAACAGTTAACCAAAAGTATTCACAAAAGAGGGAAACATTTACAATAAATTCTTAATAAAATTGTTACATATTTTAGTGGTGGACTGAAGTGTTAAGATCGCTGTAATGTTTTCAGGTCATGTGACGATAGGTGGCAGTATATGTATGGAGATGTTGACCAAATCAGGCTGGACCCCAACCAATGACATTGAGGTATTTTTGTTTACTTAAAGACAAAAATGTAACTTGCAATTGGTTAAATTCTTCTTATTGCCATGAAGACTTAAACTAGAATAAATATTATTGCCACATGAAAATCATTGTACAAATGGTAACAGAAAAGATGCACAATGTCACTAGGACATAGGAAGATTGAAAATAGATGCAGGTTGGATTTTAATAATTTACTGATGCATACTTTTATGAAAACCATAACGGGGTATGAGGTAGGTCGGGGCCCAACATCATAACTCTGAGATTGGAGACCAGTTTCAGATCTCAAAGAGATTGGAGACCAGTTTCAGATCTCAAAGAGATTGGAGACCAGTTTCAGATCTCAAAGAGATTGGAGACTAGTTTCAGATCTCAAAGATCTGATTGGCTGAAATAGAGAAAAGTCTCCAGTTTTAGTTATATGATCTTTGGCACTGGTGGCAGAGGAGGTCATCAGACCAATGCCAGTGCCCAAGGTTATAAAGCTGAGCATGGAAACCAGTCTCAGCTTTAGTTTGGTTGATAGTATGAAGTGTAAATTCTTAGCTATGACCCATGTTCAGTGGTACATGTATATACACTGGTATTTCCATTTTTAATTTCACTTTCAGGGTATCCTTGTTCAAATCCGATCAGAGATTATGAGTGATCCAAATGCACGACTTGACCCAAACCCTGATCGAGAATACGGCGAGGCCGAGGCGAGAGATGCGTTCAACAGAATGGTCATGCGATACGGCTGGAACAAATAATGAATGTTCATGTAAAAGAGTAGAAATCATGTTTAACTGTATATTAAGCTACTGTTTTAAGGATAGACAAAATAACTGATTGTGCTAAATTGAGAAATGGAATTTCCAGATTTCATTAAAAAAAATGTAGCTATTTATGGGCTGTTGCAAAGACAACTAAAATGATATGTAACTTTCAGTAAATTAAACATAACTGATGTATTATTTCAAGCTTGTCTATAAAAATCTTTGAATACATTGATCTTTATTAACCTAAGTTACTGATTTGTATGTAAATACTTTAATCATTCAAGATAGACATGACTGTATTTAACTTAATGGTGAGCTCTGGGATTTGCAGTTTGTGAGTCTTTCATTTTATTTCATTTGCGAAAATAAATGTTCTGTTGATTTAATGTTTTGAATGCAAAATTTCTGTGATTTCTACAGATTTAAAAGGCATGAAATGGCGTAAGAGTGTTCATTTATTATGTTACTGTCATGACTGTGTATGCTAAGAGTGAACCCATTTTCTAAATGCTGTCAATGGGATAAAAGTCGTATTCATTAAGCTTATGAATAATAGCAATGACAGTATAAATTTGCGATTAAAACTTGGTTTATATTTATTATTTTTCAAAGTTATATATTTCATATTGTATTTATTATTTGAAATAAGAAGCGTATTGACATTGTTCAAGAAAGAAAGTAAAAGTTTCCATTCCACTATGCAAAAGTCTAAGAACATAACATTTTCTTGTAACATTATTTATAATAACATGTTAAATTTTTTATGCCCCCGCCATGAAATGGCGACGGGCATTAAGAGTTGCTCCTGTCCGTCCGTCCGTCCGATATTCTTGTGAACGCAACTCCTCCTACACTACTGGTCGGAATTTAATGAAACTTGACCACAATGCTTGGCCTGATATGTAGTTGTGCATGAAGGTGGGGTTTCGCTCTTACATGTTCCGTTCAGAAGTTATGGCCCTTTGATACTTCCATTTACATTAGTTTTAATAGGAGTATATCTCGTGAACGCAAGTCCTCCTACACTACTGGTCGGAATTTAATGAAACTTGACCACAATGCTTGGCCTGATATGTAGTTGTGCATGAAGGTGGGGTTTCGCTCTTACATGTTCCGTTCAGAAGTTATGGCCCTTTGATACTTCCATTTACATTAGTTTTAATAGGAGTATATCTCGTGAACGCAACTCCTCCTACACTACTGGTGGGAATTTAATGAAACTTGACCACAATGCTTGGCCTGATATGTTGTTGTGCATAAAGGTGGGGTTTCGCTCTTACATGTTCCGTTCAGAAGTTATGGCCCTTTGATAATTCCATTTACATTAGTTTTAATAGGAATATATCTTGTGCACGCAACTCCTCCTACACCTCTGCTGGGAATTTGATGAAACTTTACCACAATGCTTGGCCTGATATGTTGTTGTGCAAAAAGGTGGGGTTTTGCTCTTACATGTTCTGTTCAGAAGTTATGGCCCTTTGATACTTCCATTTACATTAGTTTTAATAGGAATATATCTTGTTTCTTATATTTTGTGCATTTTGCCCATAACTTAAAAACTACTTGAGATACTGCCTTGAAACTTGAAATATATTTTCACCATCAAGATCTACATCATAACCAACAAGACCCATAACCATGCTTCCAATATTTTCAAATTATGCCCCTTTTTCACTTACATTTTGTGTTAAGAAAAATATACACTTTACCCTTAACTTTGTTTAGAATGGAGGGATTTCAAAATAACTTGGCACAAATGTTCACCATAACAAGGCGGTGTGTCGTGACTGTAGGTCCAAGGTCAAGGTCACTGTTACTAAAAATAGAGTTTTCTTGCAAAATCTTGTCCGCTCTGTAACTTTGTTATTTCTTATTGGATTTTTAAATAACTTGGTATAATTGTTCACCATATCAAGACGGTATGTCACATACATGCCCAAGCCTTTAGGTCCAAGGTTAAGGTCACTGTTACTAAAAATAGAATTTTCTTGTCCGGGCTGTTACTTTGTTATGAATGGAGGGATTTCAAAATAACTTGGCACAAATGTTCACCATGACAGGGCGATGTGTCACGTACCATGCCCATGCCTGTAGGTCAAAGGTCAAGGTCAGTGTTACTTAAAATAGAATTCTCTTGTCCGGGCTGTTACTTTGTTATGAATGGAGGGATTTCAAAATAACTTTGCACAAATGTTCACTATGACAAGGCAGTGTGTCCGCACAATACCCAAGCCTGAAGGTCCAAGGTCAAGGTCACTGTTACTAAAAATAGAATTTTCTTGTCCAGGCTGTAACTTCATTATAAATGGAGGGATCTCAAAATAACTTGACACAAATGTTCACCATGACAGGGCGGTGTATCGCGTACCCTGCCCATGCCTGTAGGTCAAGGTCACTGTTACTAAAAATAGAATTCTCTTGTCCGGGCTGTAACTTTGTTAGGAATAGATTGATTTCAAAATAACTTGACACAAATGTTCATCATGACAAGATGGTGTGTCCCGTACCATGCCCATGCCTAGGTCCAAGGTCAAGGTCACTGTTACTAAAATAGAATTTTCTTGTCAGGGTTGTAACTACATTAGGAATATAGTAATTTCAAAATAACTTGGCAGAAATGTTCACCATGACAAGGTGGTGAGTTGTGTACCATGTCCATGCCTGTAGGTCCAAGGTCAAGGTCACTGTTACTAAAAATAGAATTTCCTTGTCCGGGCTTTAACTTTGTTTTGAATGGAGGGTTTTCAAAATAACTTGGCACAAATGTTCACCATGACAAAGTGTGTTGCGTACATTACCCATGCCTGTAAGTCCAAGGTCAAGGTCACAGTTACTAAAACTTGAATTTACTTGTTCGGGCTATAACTTCTTTATGAATGAAGGGATTTCAAAATAACTTGGCACAAATGTTCACTATGACATTGCATTGCATTACCGCCAACTTCTTCACAGACATTTCCGTAATGAGAAGACAACAGTGCCACAAATACAAATAATTTACTTGATCATCAAGTTTATGCATATTCTTATAATTACTCGAACATCACTGTCTTTGAAATGCTATTATTCCCATCATTGCACTTTAGTATCTGGAAACGATGCATAGCGGGGGCATCCGTGTCCTATGGACACATTTCTAGTCTATTCTATTTAAAGGTATGTTAACTAATATTTAAAGCTAAGATGAAATGTTTATGTCATTTTTATCCACCATTATAAAATGTAATTGTAAATAATACTTCAGAATTGAAATAAATCTTTTCTGTTGATATGAGAAGGACTGGTAATGTTTTAATTGCTTCCCATATGATTATATAAAATAAATTACCATTAACCCTTTCCTGTACAGACACACCTTTATTGCTAGGGCGAACAGTTTAGATCCAGATCAGCCGGCACATCCGTGCCGTCTGATCAGGATCTAAACTGTTCGCTTTTTGATTCATTAGCTTATTTCTGACCAAAATGCGACCAGTGCAGATCCTGATCAGACGGCACGGATGTGCCGGCTGATCTGGATCTACACTGGTCGCACATGCGTAAAAATGCGTATATAAAACCCTTTCCTCCATATAAAGGCCTTTATTGCTAGGGAAACAGTGTAGATCCAGATCAGCTGGCACATTCATGCCATCTGATCAGGATCAGCACTGTTTACTATTTATTAGTTTATTTCTGACCAGTGCAGATCAGATGGCACAGATGTGCTGGCTGATCTGGATCTACACTGGTAGCACACACGTAAAATGTGTATATATGGAGGATAGGGTTAAGCAAGTTGTTCATAATTGCCTCCACTAGTGAAAGCAAATTATTTTTTGTGTTGCTGCAATTACAGGTACACACATAGGGATCTTATTGTACAGTGGTGGCGCCCAGTTTTCCCCCAACTTTAACATGAAATATAATGTTGCTTATAATTTTTGGAGTACTTGTCCTATTCATTGAATACTGGGAATATGTTTGAAAATGACACCATTACTTTTAGAAATTCATTTTACTAAAGTTTGATAATAAGGGTTGCAAAGTTATGCCTTGATTATAGGTTACATGTTTACTGTTTAAGTTCTAACTTACAAGTGCTATGAAAGAGAACAACAGTATATATGAAACAATGCATGCAATATAGTTATTAAGTAAAGGGAAATAATAAATTTAACTTATTGTTTATTGATGTATTTGAGTAGTGTTACTTTATCAACACATAGTACAACAATGGTTCTTGGATGCATCACTATCTCTACTAATTTCGTTTTAATTTGATTTTGACCCAGCGAGCAACCTCCATAAACACCTGTTGTACTGCTGCACTTCTCAAGACGCTGACCTCGTTTTTTGTCAAGCAACAACTGTTAGAACTGCTTCTCCAATCAAAAGACGCTGTATTTACTTCCAAATTAGATTTTGCTGTCTATCAAGTTTTTGTTGATGTGGGTTCATTCCCCTTGTGGATGTTAAAAAAATGACAAAAGATGTGGCTTAACCTGAAAGCGTGATTAACAATGAACAATGTTCTGTCAAATTATACTTCCCCTACTTCTCAACGAAAATACCATTCACCGTGCATCGTATTAGATGTTTTGGCTACAAGCCAAACTCTAACTGAAATCAAAATTTGTGCAGTTTGGCTGAAGCATTTTCATTAGCTAATAAGCTATGCAATGGAAACTTCCATTAATCAATGACCACAGATTCTTTGACACAACACTCCTTATTAAGATTAGTGGTAATTTCTGAGGGGCTTCTAAGATTGGGGATGGACATAAAGACAGACAAGGCAATCAATGAGAGTGGGATTGGGGACATAAAAACAAGTTTCCAATGTGCTTGTATACAGTAGTTGCAGTCTTGTAAATCAGTCAACTACTTGACTTGTTGATATGTGTTGGTAATATCAGCACAATAACCCTAGATTATAAAAGTGAGAATGGAAACCAGTCTCGAATCTCAAGCATCTGATTGGCTGAAATGGCAACTGGTCTTGAGACTGGTTTCCATTATCTCTTTAGCTAATATGAACCTTTAAAGCACAATTTTACCAACATAGATCAACCAAGTCTAGAATTACTGGCACAGCTGTATCCGGTCACAGTTTTATTAGAAAAATAGAAAACCATTAGTAGACTCATATTAAACAGTAACATAAATTCAAAGACTTTAAATTTTTATTTCCAAAACAAAGTTATACCAATAACAATATATATGTATATGAAATTCTACAACATAAACAAATACAGATGGATTTCTTTTCTTTATGTAAATGTTAGAGTTAACCTGAAAGCATTTAGGCTAATGTATTGTATAATCTTGAATAACATACAAGAAATTTTTTTTAACCCTTTCCTCCATATACACACCTTTATGGCATGGGCAAACAGTGTTGATCCAGATCAGCTGGCACATTCATGCCGTCTGATCAGGATCTGCACTGTTCGCCATTTGATTTATTAGGTTATTTCTGATCAAAAAGTGACCAGTGCAGATCCTGATAAGAAGGCAGATGTGCCGGCTGATCTGGACTTACACTGGTCGCACAGGCGTAAAAATGCGTATATATGGAAGAAAGGGTTAATAGTCAATATACATTTTACTAATTATAAGACATGATTTTGAACATACTGAGAAATCTTTAATATTCATGATGTACTAATTTGCATGGATTTCGTAAGCAGATCGATCCACGAATTAAAAACCACCATGAAATCAGTGCCCGAGGTTATAAAACTGAGCGTGGAAACCAGTCTCAAATCTCAAGCATCTGATTGGCTGAAATGGCGACTGGTCGCCATTTCAGCCAATCAGATACTTGAGATTTGAGACTGGTTTCCAATCTCAGTTTTATAACCTTCAGCCCTGGAACTGAACTTGAAAATTTTAAATCAACAAATTTAAGAACCCATGAAAAAGGTGTCTACCAGAAAACCACGAAATTTTGTATCCACGAATATGAGTGATTCACAATAATTGGATTTAAGGGTGCATAAATAATGGATTTTTATTAAGGTGTAAAAAAACTATGGGTGAACGTCTGCAAACACCTTAAAGAACATACGATCTAAAGTTGGAATTCCGAATACAAAATCTGGCTACTCACAGAAACAAATCTTTGGATTTATTTTCATAAGATGAGAACACACCCGAACGTCTACCTTACAATGAAATATATACTGTTGTATTGTTATTTTTTGTAAGCTAGGTATTCTATCTATACTAAAAATGCTTCCTTGCAAACACAACAAAAAGTGTGCAAATAACAACAACTACAGTGCAATATAACAACAAATAAGGAAGAATAAATGCTGCAAACATATGCTTTCATGGCAGATTATTATGGTTTTATATCCGTTATACTGTGGTTAATGTTTAATCTTCGCCTAGATCAATAATCTATATTTGAGAGTTTTATTTTGATGATCTATGGAAAATGGACAAGGTGTAGCTAGGCCATAGGCCAAGAGAGCCTAAATTTGGTTTGTGCAGTTATTTAACTTGGTGACTTGGTCAACTATTGAACCTTACAGGAATTTAGCACATGTTCATACACAAGTGTGGTGAGAAAAGATGGCGAGAAAAAAGGACGATTATTGTATTATGTAGACTGGTGATAAATAATCTCCTGGCTCCTGTGTCCAATTCACTCTACATGATGGAAGGACAGCCAGCCATTGTAATATTTTCATGCCTCTATTTGGGAAACATTAAAATCCTTGACTGTTACTGGCTAACAAATAAATGCAAACACCTAAAATTCTTAAACATTATAATAGTTTTAGTTTTCTTTTGTAAACTACAACATTGATTAAAACAGCAATCTATCTTTAACCATGATTAAAACAACAATAATCTTTAATCAAAGTATTAAACAACACTCTAACTCATGTCTTTAATCTAAAATAAATACAGGAATTCAATGTCACTTTTATTATTGCACGAGGCTGATAGTAAACCTACCCTTATCAATGTGCACCTATTGTGGGATACACACATTTACATTTTTTGTGTGCTTTAGCATGCAACATTGCCGAGATGATGGGTGGGTTGGTTTAGATCCAGATCAGCTGGCACATGTGTGGCATCTGATCAGGATTTGCACTGTTCACTTATTGGTCAGTAATAACTTTATAAATCAAAAAGTGAACAGTAGAGATCCTAATCAGACAGCACAGATGTGCCAGCTGATCTGGATCTACACTGTTCAGCCAAGCTATAAAGGTGTATCTTTCGTATGAGAGCAAGTGTGAGTTTGGAGCTTACTAAAACCTAATTTAAACCTCCAGTGGCTAAAAAGGTGCCACTTTTCTAAATCAGTGACTTCTCTGGTTCTCAACATCATTGTTTATAGTGTCTTTTTAAATAGAACATCTTATTAACCCATCCTACACATACCTCAACACATTTTCGTTTTTACAATGCCCATTTAGGATCACTACTTAGTACAATAGGAATTTAACCCTTCACTTTGCAGATATGCCTTTTATTGCATGTGGGATCACTGTAGATCCAGATCAGCTGACACATCTGTGCTGTCAGATAAGATCAAAAGAGTTCACTTTTAGATTTCTGAGGTTATTTCTGACCAAGAAGCAAGCAAACAGTGTAGATCCAGGTCAAATGGCACAGATGTGCCAGCTGATCTGTATCTACAATGGTCACCTACGCAATAAATGTCATATTAATGAAGTAAAGGATTAAAGGGAAGTGACTGTACATTAAAAGTTTCATCTTAATATATAAACTCTCTACGTTGGTTTATTGCTTTTCAACAAAATAAATAATCACCTTTAAAAGGTCTTTTTCAAAGTTCAAAAACAAATCTATAACACAGTTATAAAAAAATCACGAAACAACATAAACATAAAACTCAGAAAGGTACAACAACATGTAAGTTTGTTTTCAAAGCAAACTACTGAATATAGTTGAAATATATCAATATATAACAATTACAATGTACCGGTATAACAATAGATTTCAGTGTTAAACTGAGCTAAGCAAATCAACTTAAAGAAAATATTTTCCAATAACTTCATGATTGTGTATGGTAACAGCTTGTTTCAATAATCTGGCTTATGAGTTAACATATGCCTCAGAGAAAAAGTAAAATCAATTATTTCTATGCTCTATAATGATAATGTCTAAGTCAACATGATTTAACGATCACAGAAAAAAGTTGCCCATTAAAAACAAATGAGCCAAAGGGGAAAAATTGGTCTATGGTGGTGTTTGAGATGTTTTAATTTTTGGAAGCAACTAATAATTCTCTATTATCATCATGTATGACCTGTGTAGATCTAGATCAGTCTCTATTATCATCATGTATGACCTGTGTAGATCTAGATCAGTCAGCATATCTGTGCTCTCTAATCTAGATGTACACTGTGTACATCTTTGTCAGGAAATAACCTAATGAATCTAAAAGCAAACAGTGCAGATCCAGATCAGACAGCACAGATGTGCAGGCTGATCTGGATCTACACTGTTCCCCAAATCAAAATTGGAGTATATACATGCATGGAGTAATGGTTTAGGTTATTAATTATGACTCATTATGAATGTCTGCATTTTAGTGAAATGTAAGCAAAGTTACATTCACATTGTTTCAAGGAGGGAGGTCTACTTTCCTAAGGCAAATTTTGATAAGACTTGACTCAAATGTATGCAACTAATTAAAACATGTACATAAGTACAAGTCGGATATTCTGATGTTATCTTGTAAACAACTTTAGATCATAAGTTTTGGAACTGTAACTTTTGGGAAAATTAAGACACACTTTAAAATCGAAGCTTAAAATATTAATGTATCCCAAGTCTTGCTAGTACCCTTTTCTGATATGATCAATAAGATGGTATATATTTACAATAGTCTCAAATGTATTAACATACTGGCATAGTATAACTATTTCATTTTCAAAACATTACAAATAATTTTGCAGACATGATCCCCATCTAATGGATGATTCTAGAGAAAAGCTATATTCTGACCCCACTATGTGGGTAAAAAAATGCTTGGATTTCAGACGAACAAAATTGTAAATAAAACAATACAGTTTCAAATAACAAATAAATATTATGACTGAATAAAGCTTAACCCCTTACTTCATGACATACAGCTGTTATTCATGGGCAGAAGTGTAGATCCAGATCAGCAAGTACATTCGTGCCATCTGATCAGGATCAACACTGTTCACTTTTTGATTCATTAGGCTATTTCTGACCAAGACAGTGTAGATCCAGATCATCCGGCATATTTTTACTCTCTGATCGGATATACACTGCTTTTTGATTCATTAGGCTATTTCTGACCAAGAAGCGACCAGTGTAGATCCTGATCAGACGGCACAGATGTTTCGGCAGATCTGGATCTACACTTGTTGCACGCATGATAAAACCCACATATATGGAGTAAAGGGTGAGCGACTAGTCAGCTGTAGTCTCTTGAGCAAGACTTGAATAGAACATCAAGTCGGCCTGTGATTCCTCTTTCACGACAACTGCCTCCTCATAATCCCTCTGCATTATGTCTTTGTCAGAATTATCACTCTTATTAACCTCTGCATTCTCCTCTTCATTAACTGACTCTTCTAATAATTCATCAACAGTTTTCCCATTTAACTTTAATTCATCAACATTTGTGTCACTTCCATCCTCCCTTGAAAAATCTTCATTAACAGTCACTACCATATTCTCAAATTCACTGGTTTCTGCTACAACAGGGTCAACTGGACAAGAAGTCGCAGGATATACCATCACAATTTGCGAGTTTGGGACTGGTAGATGAAGACCTTTGGAATACACACCGGCCAGAAGAAAAGTTCTGGGCAGTACATTTGCTTCTGAAGCTTTTAATTTTTCTTTTAATGCTGATATAGTTGATTTATCCGCAGCTGATTCTAGAACAGCAGCTGTTGGTTCTACATGTAACTGCTTTGTTTTTTGTTTCTTATATCGCTTCGCAGGTACACCCGCTGGGTGAGTAATTCTAGGCACTATATTTACTTCAGAAGCTTTTAATTTTTCTTTTAATGCTGATATAGTTGATTTTTCTGCAGCTGATGTTGGTTTTAACTGCTTTGTTTTTTGTTTCTTATATCGCTTCAAAGGTTCATATATATATTTCTTTGGCTTAGAAGCTATGTTAACTTTTAATTTGTCTTTTATATCTGACGTAATTTTTTTTTCAGCTGACGCTTTTAATTTGTCTTTTATATCTGACGTAGCTGTCTTTTTAGCTGATGCCTTTAATTTTTCTTTTATATCTAACGTAGCTGTCTTTTTAGCTGATGCCTTTAATTTTTCTTTTATATCAAACGTAACTGTCTTTTCAGCTGATGCCTTTAATTTTTCTTTTAATACTGATAAAGTTGTTTTTTCAGCAGTACTTGTCGGTTTCATCAGCTTTTGTTTCTTTGGACTCTGACTGTCTTGTGTGATTTTCAATTTTCTTTTCTTATTCTGCTTCACAGGTATATATTTTCTGTTAAACTTTGGTTTTCCTTGATTCTTTTGTTTCCTCTTTTCAGTTTTTGGTCTTTTAGTTTTTGGTTTTTCAGCCTTTGTGGCATAAGGTTTTGTATCTGTTTTAGTTTTCTTTAAGTTCTTTAAATTCTTAGCAGACTGTGTATTATTAGCATCTTTCAAACCTTGTTCTTGCATTCCATCTTGATGCTCAAATTCTTTCATTATATTCTGAAGAGCAACAAAACTGTCCCTTTCACTTTCAGTTTTCTCTTGTGGATTTTCCGCGATGGCTTGTATGAAGTTTGGTTTTCTGATTTCAACCTTTGTCCCAGCTTCTTTCTTTTTATGTTTTTTCTCAGAGGACAATAGTAACTTTGCACCTTTAGTTTTTGTGAAATTTTGGCCTTTATTCCTAGCACTCTTGGATTTCAAAGCAGACTTTTTACTATCTTGTTCACTTCCCTTAGAATCTCTTTTGAGAATTTTCGATGACGTAGTGTTTGATCTTTTTACTTGTGAATGATTGGCCTTAACTGATTTTGCTTTAGCATTTACTTTTTTTAGATGGGACTTTTCCTCTTTGATTTCTGTCTTGGGGTATGCTACTCTTGGAAGTCTTTGTTGTACTTCAGTGAAAGTGAGGTGTTCCCCTTGAACAGTCTCAAACTCTGCATACGTCCCTTTGTATCTGTTGCAGCGTGATTTATTTCGCTTTGAAACAAGTCCTAGGTCTTTTATGAATTTCGCTTTCTTTATATTATCAGCCAACGTCTTCTTTCTTTTATTAACAAAGTTTTTCAATCTTTTATAGCCCTTCTGAGGATGACCTCTTGGAATAGGAGGTAGAAGTCCGAGTCTTCGTCTGTGTTTCTTGTGTTTTTCTGCTGTTTCTGGGTCCATCAGAGAAACATCCATAAACCAAGCTTTCATAGGTTTAGTACCATTTTTGTCATAATTAAATTGAAAACCTCTTGTAGCCAAAGGAAGTCTGAATTCATCATAAATGCCAACTGTTACCACATCATTTTTGGTTATTAAAACTTTGTCATTTATTTTCTGTTCATTGTCTGCTAGTTCTGCTCCAGCTGTGTCATTTGTATTTTCACTTTCCGTGTCATCATTTATTAGAACAACATTGGTTTTCTTGTCATTTTCACCAACCCCTTCCTCATCCTGGGAGTTAACATCTACATGGGCGTGTGAGTCTTCTTTGACAGCAACAACATCTTGATCACAATCTTCATTTTTTGTTTGATTATTTGCTAATTCTTCATTACTATCAATGCTCTGTTGAAGACTAGAAACGTCAGATTCATCCAATGTCTTTTTTCTACTTTCAAGTTCAGTTTCTTCAACATGTGATTCTTCAATCTGGTTTGCTTCCGATTCACCTATACTCTGACTTGTTTCTTGTACGCTACTATCATCATCAGGTATTTTAGCACCAACCACTGGTTGTTTTTTAACCTTCCTAACCCTTCTTCTTCTACCAACCTTTGCCTTTCTTTTCACTATCTCAATTTCTCCAGTATTTTCATTCAATCTGACATCACTTATTTCATCACATTTATCATTTACCACATCACCATATTCCTCATCTATTGGCTCTTCTTTAATTTCAACATCAGTGGAAGTTTGACTTTTGCTTCTGCTCTTTCTCTTTCTCCTTCTTTCTGTTTCTTCTTCCAATTCAAGTTTCATTTCCATCTTCATTAGAGCAAGATCTATTGGGACGGCTTTTTTCAGACTTTCAATTTCTTTCTTTGTATGCATTCTTTCATGATGCAGTTTTAACTGCATGTACTTTTTGAATGGTTTTCTGCAAAGTTCACAGAAGTAAGCATATTCATTTCCATGTACAGAACCAATATGAGCTAACAGATGGTCTTGTTTTTTAGCAGTATGTGGGCAGAGCGGACAGGGGTATGGTCGATTTGTTGTGTCATGGGTTACCATGTGTTTTTCCATGTTGTTTTTGTTTGAAAACTTCCACTGGCAAACAGAGCATTCAAATGGTTTATATCCAGCATGCAAAGCCATGTGCTTTTTTAACGAAAAATGATTCTTAAAATCTTTTCCACATATGTCACACTTGAATTTTCGGGTATCAACATGTATGTATGTTAAATGTTTGTTCAAAGACATCTGGCATTTGTAAGTTTTTCCACAGATTTTACATGGATATGGCCTCTCTGTTTGATGAACTCGCTGGTGTTTTGCTAAGTCTGATTTAGTTTTTGTTGCACTAGTGCATCCTGGGAAGGTACATTTGAAAGGTTTTTCATTTGAATGGACTAATTTGTGACTTTTCAGCTCAAAGTTTGTCTTAACCCTAAAACCACACACTGAGCATTCTATTGGTTTTTCATCTGTGTGGCGGTACAAATGTTCTTTCAAGTCTGATGAACGTTTTGCAGCAAACTCGCATATATGGCAATTAAACTTTCGCTCATCACTATGCTTCATTATAAAATGGTGTTTCATGTTTCTTCGCCATTTGGTACGCCAGCCACATATTGGACAAACGTGTTTAAGCTCTGTTTCATGTTTGGCTTGATGTCTTTCAAGGTCCACAGGGTTTTTGGAAGTGTAGTCACAGCCTTCGTGATGACATTTAAAAGGCTTTCCTCCATCATGTTTATATGCTTTATGCACTAACAATCCATTCATTGTTCTAAATGACTGTTTACAAAACTCACAGTTTAGCACACTTCTGTGCTCTTTATAATGATGTTTGTCCACCAGATTTTTTTCATTAGCAGTAAAGCCACAAATTTTACATTCAAAGTGTCCAAGAACTGGTGGTCTTCCTATTCGAGATGCTTTTATCATCTTTTTACCACTGTTGCATTTTTCCATTCCTTCTGCCACAGCGTTAATATGTTCAGATTTGACAAAGATGCGATTGTAAGTTTTTGTTTTCACAGATTTAGATTTTTTCATCTTTTTTAATCTTGGCTTATAATCATCATCATTCTCATCATCAGACGGCATATAGTCATCATCAATACCATCATTTTCATCTAAACTGTCATCATTCAATGCCTGATATCCTTCGTCAATTTCACCATTTAGGCTCTCTGCTCCTATTTGCAACATATCTTCTTCCAAATGTTCAGCTTGATCTTTATCTTTTTCCTTAATTTTTGATACACCTTTGATGTTTTTCTTCTTTGTTTTTTGTGCCTCTGTCTTCTTTAAAGTCTTAGCCTTAGCTGCAATTAACCCTACAGTGGAACTTTTAGTTCTTTTCTTTACAGTTTTCCTTTCAACATTACCTCTTTGATCAGAGACAATTTTTGGTACAGTTAGGTCAATTTTTAAGTTACTAGAAGCTAAGCTATGTAGGTTCTCCACTCGGACTAGATTCACTTCACATTCTTTCAGCTTCAAAGTGGGTGTATCAAATTGAGATTTTGTATTTCTTTCCAAATCATTTTTATTTAATGCAACATTTCTTTTCTTTATTTTTGCATCCATTCCAATATTTTCAGGCTTTTCATCAGCAACTGGTTTAACATCAGCCAGTATTGATGATGTGATCAATCTAGATTTCTTAACTGGTTTGTCCGCCTTTGCCCAAATTCTCTTTAGCTCTCCAATACTGGATAAATCAAGCAAAGTTGTAACCTTACCACCAGGAACATTCTTTTTCACAGAAGTTGTTTCCTTGGAAAGTGGTCTGGATTTTTTTAAAGCAACTGGATGTACTGGAATATTTGTGTTAGTATGACTGATGTTTGTTTCCTCTGATTGCTTATTAATGGCAACAGAAACTTCCTGTGTGTCTGACTGAGCAAATTCCTGTAAGTTTTCCTCACTTAGGCCAATTTCTGCAAGTTCATCAATGGCATTCTCACTTTCTTCAAAATGCAAAGCTTCACTTTTCACATTATTAAGAACGTCAGTCTGACAATTGTTTTCTGTTATTTTAAAAACAGAAGATTCATCTCCAAACACATTTTCATCAGTTGGTACAACAGACATGACATACTCAGTTTCATTCATATTATGCATATCATTCGAAGAAGGACTGTTAAGCACACTGGGTGTAAACTCTCCAGCATTTAACAAGGATTTCTCTGTATTCATGGATTTCTGACTCTCAAAAAAAGAGTCACTTGGGTTTTCCAGTTTGGCTATTAAGGTATTGGATTTCTCAATGTCTTCTTCCATTGTTGCATCTTCTGTGGTCAACTCCCCATGATCTCTCGTATCTTCACCCTCCATCTCTTGATTCTGCTCTTGCATTAATTATTGATGCATGTCATGTCTTTTTTTCTTTTCTTTTTTAGAAGGAGATTTTCTGAACAACTTTGGTGTGACATGCTTCATCTGTCAACTATTGTTGCAACCTGAAAACAGAACAAGTTTGATGAATATCAATAAAATAATGTAACTTCTATTGTGTTAAGAAGATTTGTCTTAAATCTGACCCAGTGACCTAGTTTCTGAATGAAGTTGATGGGAATGCAGTCTGAGTTAAATCTGAGATTGGGGCAGAGCTGTATACTTCCTGAATACATATGGACATATTTTGCACTCTAATTTGCAGCACAACACCATCTTTATCTATTCATTCATCACTTTTAGAATTATTTAATTTCTAACTTTTTGAAGTAAAAGTTGACAGGTTGAATACATGTATAAAATTATTATGTGTGGTGGTCCTAATATTGCCGCTACAGTATCATCAGAATGGAGCTTTAGATTTATGTATGATGATTTAATGACAAAACTTTGGCTCCATGAACAATGACTAGTGCTTTAGAAAATTGAATGATAATTTCCTCCATATATACACATTTTAATGCATGTGCAACCAGCATGGATCCAGATCAGCTGGTATATGTATAACCATGCCATTTTATGCAGGTTACAAAAAAAATAACAGTTCTCCCCAGTCCATTCAAGCATATTGGTACACATGTATCTTTAATCTGTGCCCAAGGTTATAAAACTGAGCATTGAAACCAGTCTCAAATCTCAAGCATCTGATTGGCTGAAATGGCGACCAGTCGCCATTTCAGCCAATCAGATGCTTGAGATTTGAGACTGGTTTCCAATCTCACTTTTATAACCTTCAGTCCTGATGTACTTGCTGCTCCTCCTTAATTATCCTGAATACTTTATGCAATAAAGGTATGGTGTAAATTTTTAAAAAAATCAAGCAAATAATCTGTGCTATCCAAGTGATAAAAGTTATGTTGCTATATTTTATTTGTAGTCATTCTTGAGATATTAAGAAAGTGTCATTAGTTTTTAAGACAATTTTATCAAATCTTACTTGTCTACTTGAGCTATCTTTTGAAACAGGGATTCCTAATATTAACCCTTTACTCCACAGAGGCATTTTACACCCTTACAGTGTAATGCAACTGTAACTATTTTGTTTGTTGCTTTTTTCTGTGGGCAGTGACACTGTTACTTCTCCTCCTTTTACTTCTAAAAACTAGCAAGTGTTCAATTTCATTCATCAATATTATTCAATTATTAAACTTTATCTTTATATTAATAGTTTTATGAAAGTGTGATGACTTTGGGCATTAGCTGTAAACCATTTATAAAGTGAAAATCCAAACAAGGAAGTAAAATGTAGTCCTAAAGTTATTGCACATTATGCAAGATTATAAATTACAGTACTGAAAAATACATCATCATGAATTGGAACAGAATTTACATTGGATGTGAAAATTGCCCTCATTTTGGCAAAATCAATGAGCAGTTAGCTGAAAACAATTGGCACTTAATCTTACTCTACTGTCTTTAAAGATAACAATTAACCATAAGGACAAATTGTGAAAAAAATGAGTCAACCTCTCTGACATTGTGAAAATCCTCTGGTGAAGAATTTAGAATATATGTTACTGTCATAATCACAATTTTAATAAAGGAATTATATAGGTGTAGCTTTAATAAAGCATCTAATACACCAGTTTCATTGATTTCATTCATTGTTCTTTTGTATGTACCAGTAACATATTACTTTCTGTTTCCAGACTTATTTATTCTGTTCAGACCCATCTTTTACTTTTGTATATTAAGATTTAAATATAATTATAATCATTAGTCTTAAAATGAATAACAAAATTTTAACAAAAATAGAATTATTCAGTTAATTGGTGTACTTCTAAAGAGCAATGCATTTATCATATACATTTTTTGTCTGTTATTGTTATGTTCGATATAAAAATAAAACTTAGCCATAACTTTGTTGACAAGTCTAAATGTTGCACTAAGCATCATAAAACTCCCGACACCCTGAGCTACCATTTCAGCTGATCACATGCTTGAGATTTGAGACTGGTCTCCAGATTTAGTTTTATGACCTTTGGCAATAATTAAGTAGCTTTGATGTTTTAACTTCTAAGGGAAAAGTATCATAGTTGGAAAGGAAAAGAAAAGCAGTCAGTGTTTTTAACACTTTAATCTTTATACATTACATGCTGTTAATGATCTCACACACTGTCTTTTATATGTGTTTGATTCTTATTTTTGTGAATGAAATGTATGAAGCAAATCATAAATTATTGTTTTAATACATGAAATTTTTTCTCTCCGTATGTGGACCAATTGCACCAACCTATTCTGTTAAACTTGCTGTCAGAATGACAAGTATGAACGAGTAAGATGCCAATACCATACCCTGCCTAAGCCTCGTTTTCGCATTATTCTCATTATTTATGTTTGTCAACAAATAATAACAGTCAGACATATATAATTGATAAACAACTATTGCGTGCTTGATTTTATCGCCATGCATTTCGTTTGCAACGCACACTGTTTAATCTCTATTAGAATTACGGCAGCTTACTTTACCAAACAGGTCGACACCAAACCGTTTCCTTGAACTAGGGGAGACAACTGCAATAAATTATGGCCGGTTTTGAATAAAATCCGGTACTTCGGAAAATTCCCGATGATTGATAAAATGTTTCTGGAGTTTTTTACCGACTTGGCGGGACCAGAAATTGTATTGGCCTTAAAATAAATTGTTAGTAGTACATTATTATGAGCATGAGTTCACTGTTCATTGAGTTTTATACTGTTTTTGAAACAAATCAAGAATGGGAAATGATTTAGTAGTGTTTGACCTAAAACCTGCAGACCAGGTATCACTTTATGTACTTTTTACGCAACACAAAATAATGGTGAAGATTTTATTAATGATCTTTTAGACTATCTTAATTCTGGTAGGCATCAATGACATCTATAGTGACTTCTATCATCACTGAAATAAGCTTATATACGTGTCGGATCACTGAGGCTGACGGTTTTCTCAATTTAATGAAAAAATACCGAAATCTTTATTTTAGGGGTCTGCACCTGTCTGCTATTATTTCAGGACAGGTAACCTGTTAGGGTAGCACAACTATTTGTGCGCGACATGGACTTTTCTATATATGCGATGTTCGTCCATCGCGCACAACCCAGTTACTATTCAAATCAATGCGGAATATTTTTCTTCTATTTCTATATGCCGCCGATCGGAATTTGAATCGCAACTTTTTCGCAACTTTTAGCGGCTCCATAAAGCATCTTAAACCATATGTGTCTTTAAAAAAAATTGCATACCTGAAAAGCCACATTCAAGTAGAATCAATATATGTAATTCTTTATAAATAACGGTTTCGTTTTTTATTCAAAACTCTTTTAAACCTCCACCCATTTCAGCATTTTTTATGTTACTCCGCTATAAGTTTATCTCACTGTGTAGTGTATCGATTTATAAAAGGAATATTTATGTTTTATAACAAAAAATGAACTTAGCAGTGCTGAAATTTTCAAGTTGCAGTGAAAAAATGGGAATTTAAAGCAGTGTGATTTCCACCACAGTTTTGATCGTAACTGCTGGAGACGTAAAGGACAGACAACGAAAAATGTCAGTATGATAATGGGTCTGTGCTTGCCGTCGAATTATTGAGACTACCTGTTAGGGTAACACTGTGAGTGGCATTTTTTATGTAGTCATCAGCTTTAAAGCTTCTTTTGATGATATCAGGTTATGGTTAGTTTTTTTTTAATTGATGCACATTTAAAAAGATGTTACTGACAATTTTGTACCATTTCAGATAAAAGAATAGTTACTCATTAGGAAATGAAAGGACCCAACTTGTTTTTGATGCTAGTCTTTACAAGATAACTTTGGACCGAGAGCAGTTATGAGGAAAATGCTGCCTGGTAAGCTCACCATAGCTCTTTACACGATTGTGTAGGTTTTATCACATGTGCAACTAGTGTTCGGTACAGCAGTACCTTCTGATCAGGATTTACATTGCATGCTTTTTGGTCAGAAATAACATAATGAATCAAGAAGCGAACAGTGTAGATCCTGATCAGAAGGTATGGATGTGCCAGCTGATCTGGATCTACTCTTCACCATGGCATAACTGCAGGGCTTTTTATCCTTATTTAACAGAGGCCTATTAAAAGGCCTCTTCCCAATCCAAAAATATAGTATAGTCAAGTTAATATTGGTATCTGCTTGTTTTACAAGGAAATGAAAATCCTTTGAAACACTTACAATCCATATTTTTTAACCCTTTACTCCATATATATGGTTTTTTAGCTCACCAGAGCCAAAGGCTCTGAGTGAGCTATTGTGGTCAGAGAGGGACCAGATGTCCAGCTTCCGTCAACATTTTGTTTGTTAACGCGATAGAGGCCACAATTTTTAACCGATTGTCATCAAACTTGGTCAGAATGTTTCTCTTGATGGTATGGCGATCCCTATCGAAACTGGGTCATCTTGGGTCAAAAACTAGGTCACTAGGTCAATAGAGGTCACATTTTTTATCCAATTGTCATCAAATTTGGTATGAATATTGATATGGATGATCTCTACTCAAATTATTAAAATCATGTTCTTGAATTGCCCAGGGGCCGGCCCTGGGGTTTTAAATTTTTTTCTTTTAAAACCTGTTTTTAACCTTTGATTTTCTACAGTTATCAACCAGATTTTGGCACAAACTTTATACCATCTTAAAATTCAATCTTTCCTGAACATTTCATTCACTGGTTGTTCAGTGATAAAATTTGAAACAAAAATTTTAGTAGCAGGGTGAAAAATTCAAGTGTCAAAATTCCAATAGTTTTACCTGTCTTCAGCTATATTTAGATTCAATCTTAATATGTTAAGATGTATTAGTTCATTCCTCTTGTTGCTGGTCAATGACCTACTGAACTTTCCTGCTTAGATCTGTGTTATGCAATATTAAGAACTTTGCTCTGGAAGTTTTTATACCATAAATTTTGTCATTTTCTATGGATACTGACCAAATAAACATTCTTACTTTATAGCACTGAATATCAGGCTTTTCTTAATATTTTATTCACTGTTTGTAAGTAAAACAACAACTACAACAAATTTGAAGCAATTCTAAACATGTTCAGACTATATTAACCCTTTCCTTCATAGACACAACTTTATTACGCGGACGAAAAGTGTAGATCCAAATCAGCCGGCACATCCATGCCATCTTATCAGGATCTACACTGTTCGGTTTTTGATTCATTAGGATATTTCTGACCAAAATGGGACCAGTGCAGATCCTGATCAGACGGCACGAATGTGCCAGCTGATCTGGATCTACACTTGTCGCAGATCCGTAAAAATGGGTATATATGGAGGGAAGGGTTAAAGAGAGGTCTCAACTGTATACAGTATATGTACACAAACTGGCTTATTAATAGGAGGTCTCAGAACTCATGCATTTGATTTTTTTCTAAGACTAGTATCAGTTTTCGGCAGTCAGATGCTTGAGAATTGAGTATGGTCTCTAGTCTCAGTTTTATTTCTTTGGCCCTGATCTTGACCAAACCAGTCTTTAATCCTTACCTCCATATATACACATTTTTATGCAATGCCAACAGTGTAGATCCAGATAGGCTGGCTCATTTGTGTCGTCTGTTCAGGATCTGCACTGGTTGCATTTAAGTCAGAAGTAACTGAACAAATAAAAAAGTTAACAGTGTAGGTTTTGTTCAGATGGTAGGGATATGCTGGCTGATCTGGATCTACACTGTTTTTCCACGCAATAAAGGAAAGGGTTAAGCATTTTAGTAGGAAAAGGTATATTCTATTAATTTCAACCAAACTACTGCCTCAAAAGAAAACAGATTATTTGCATTTATGTAATGGATTGAAGACTAGAGGCTTCTTGGAATTAAACACAAGTGAGACAGAGATAATACACCAGCAAATGAAGTAGAATCGTCATCTCATGAAATGTGAAAACTTATCTTTGTGTGATGCTATAAGGCCCGTAATTTTTAATTGTTTTGTTGCAAAGTCAGCTGTGTATTTGTTATTTTCTTGAATATTTTTCTACCTTTCATTTCATGAATCCAAGAATCTGGTGAGCGATAGGGCTATTGGCCCTCTTTTATGGCATGTGCAACCAGTGTAGATCCAGATCATCTAGCACATCTGAGATCTGGATCTACACTAGTCACTTCTTGTCATGTCAGGAATTACCTAATGAATTTAATTTTCAAAAGGGAACAGTGTAGATCCTGATCAGACAGCATGGATGTGCCAGCTGGTCTGGATCCACACTAGTCACACATGCAATTTAACTTGTTTATATGGAGTAAAGGGTTAATAAAAAGTGTTGTGAATCTTGTATTTGTTAAATGTATGTTATAGTCTTAGATTTTTTTCCACTAATGAAACATTTGTAAGAACTTCTTATTAAGGGCCTTATTCAAAGCCAAAGGGCAAACTGGTTACTCAAACATAGGCTGATTAGACCATGGGGATGCTTCAGCTGATCTAGTTCTACACTAGTTGCATATGCTGTGCTTAGCATTAGTAAAACTTAACTTCTTATTTTGGAACATGTTTCTTTGTTAATCCTTTACTATGGCTATTATCCCATGCAAGAACAATGTAGATCCAGACCTGTGCCATCTTATTTGGTTATTTCTTACCAAAAACGGAAAAAATGTAGATCCTGATCAGATGGCATGGATGTGCTGGCTGATTTGGATCTACAATGTTTGCCAAGGATAACAGTCATATCCCTTGAAATAAAGGGTTAATTTGATAAAATGCATGCTCCTGAGTTTCATTGTAACATACATTGTATATATTACACATAAGTCTTGAGTATTTTCTTTCTCTTTCAGGTATTGGCGTATTTGGAACCACTCCAAATATTCGATCTTTTGTTGCAATTCTCAACTCCTGTGGTTTTCGGGTAGTGGCCCTTTGGGGTCGTGTCAAGGTCGAGGCCCAGCAACTAGCGACTGAACTGAATATTCCTGTCAGTACGGACAATGTTGACGAAATCTTACTGAATAAAGATGTGGACGTGATTGTAATTAGTTGTCCACCCCATATGCAAATGCCTATTGCTGTAAAGGCTTTAGGTATTGGAAAACATGTTTTCTGTGGAACCCCGGCTGGGCCTACACAAGTGGAATCATTAAAAATGGTTCATGCGGCTAGTTACTACCCTAAGCTGGCCGCTAAGATGATTTATGGACTGAGATTTTTACCCACCATCAACACTATGAAACAGCTGATTGAAGAGGGGTTCCTGGGAGAACTCAAGATTTGTGAGATTCGAGTACATTTCTGGAACATCCCTAAAGAAAAATTTGATTGGACATGTGATGAGATTATGGGTGGCGGTGTTCTTAACTCAATCGGAAGCAATCTCATTGACATAGTTACCTACCTTACCTCGCAGAAAGCTATTAGCGCACACGGCATGCTAAAGACCTACACAAAACAAACTGAAAAGATCAAGGGTATTCGGGAAATTACAAGTGACGATTTCTGTACATTTCAGTTAGAACTAGATTACGGGGCTTGTGCAACTGTCACTATTAACTCCCATATGCCAGGTCAGTTCTATCAAGAGATTACTGTAGTTGGGACAAAAGCTAGACTGACTGCAAAAGGAGCTGATCTTTATGGGCAGAAAAACGACTCCAGAAAAGAAGAGCTCATTCATTTTGACCCTATAAACTTCAAAGAAGAAGAGCGTTATGGAGTCTCTGAAAAAACGCGGTCAGTGATACCCACCCCATATTTGAAAGGAGTTATTCGTATGATGGAGAATGTGAAGGAGGCCTTCGATAAAGAAGAAGAGAGGCAGAGTTACTGCCAAGAGATGTTGGAGACGGCAGCAACATTCGAAGATTCACTCTATGTTCAGACTGTGATTGATGCCATAAAAGAATCCAATCGTACGAAGGAGTGGGTCAAGGTGGAGGTGAAGAAGGAAGAACCATCTACAAGCCCCATCCTTTCACACAGCGCTGTAAAAACATAGTCCCAAGATCATAAAACTGAGTTTAGAGACCAATCTCAAATCTCAAGTATCTGATTGGCTGAACAGTCGCCATTTCAGCCAATCAGATGCTTGAGGTTTGAGACTGTCTCCAGTTTTAGTTTTATGATCTTCGGCCATAACTGGATCCAAGTGGTAGTCATATACTGTGAAAACATTACTTATGTTCAAGCCATATTTGATGAATGAACTGCTAAAACATACCTGTAAGTATGGGACGACAATTATCTGCAAGCCATATTTATTAACAGCACAGTGAAAATGTTTTAGCCAGACATCTTCATCTTGGTGCAAAAAATGGTATGAGTACCATTGAAATAAGAAGGAGTTTATAAAACAATTTTTGCAGTCAGGTGACAACATGTGTATTTAGTGACAGTGTTGGGAAAACATAACTTTTATAGCCATATCCAACCAAAAATTTGCATCTCTGCTGATATTATCTCTTTACTCCATGGGATATGGCTTTTATCCCAGAGGCTGACTGTATAGTTCTAGATCAGCCTGCGTATCCTTGCAGTCTGGTCAGGATCTACACTGTTCACTTTTAGATTTATTAGATAATATCTGACTAAGAAGTGGCCTGGGCCCAAGATCATAAAAGTAAGATTAGAGATCAGTCTCAAATCTCAAGGATCTGATTGGCTGAAATGGCAACTGGTTGCCATTTCAGCCAATCAGATGCTTGAGATTTGATACTGATCTCCAGATTTAGTTTTATGATCTTGGGCACAGCATAGATCCAAATGGATTTGCTGATTCAAATCAACATTAGTAACACATGACAAACCTATAAGCTGTGCCCATGTAGTTAAAGGTTAAAGCAGTACAGGGTATGCCCTTCAATATAAAAAGTGCAATAAAATTTTAATATCATAAGAGATGAACCGTCGAGAGATGCACAACACACAGATGGGGTGTGACACTGGAAAAGGTGGTAGTTTATGGTATTTTAGTTGTTACTCTATCTGGAAAGAACTTATAATTATCGATTTCTCATTAACAAAAGGCAATATTATTGTTTTTACATTTTTTGATAATATAAGGTTATTTTAATATGTCATTTAAAGAATTGACGTCAACCTGCGCCATATGAGATGCTGTTATCAGGTATTATTTACATGTGTGGTTTTTATCTTGAAATTAGATCCAATTAGTGGCAGTATTTATATTGTAGCTTATTTTTCTTCACTTACTTTACTCCTAAATGGCAAGATTTTGAAATCGACTTAATTGTTCGTTAAAGTGTTATCTGTTGTACAATGTTATGTGTGCTTTCATTATCTTATTGTTTTTAAGTCATATTTCAAATTGTTGAAGCATTTTTGTACTTCCAGTGTTGAAAGTTTAAAAATGACTCTTTCTGGCAAATATTTGGAACCATTCAAAAACTTACAGATATCATTAAGCTTTAAATAATGCATGAATACAACATCAGTACTGAAGGTTATAAAACTGAGATTGGAAACCAGTCTCAAATCTCAAGCATCTTATTGGCTGAAATGGTGACCAGTCGCCATTTCAGCCAATCAGATCTTGAGATTTGAGACTGGTTTCCAATCTCAGCTTTATAACCTTGGGCACAGAACTTTGAAACATACATTGAAAATTCAGGGATTTCACTTAATGTAGATTCTAGGATTATGATGCAAAATCATTTGAATTTTTCTTCTTTTAATCCCTCCTAATTCTGAGCTGGGGATCATATTGACACAGAAGAAATCAGAAAAAGTGGTCAAAATTAAATTTGAAAGAAAACAAAAAAGTTGAGTCTATTGTGTTTTAAATATAAATTTGATGCTTGACAATAAAGTAAATGAAGTAAAAGCTATTTCTTGTAAGTATTAAAAGTTCATGGTATAATTTAAACACTATCATGCATGCCAAAAAGATTATGGTCCGTTTAAAGTTTAAGAAAGTGGTAAAGTGACCCCAGAGTTTCACAGGTTGTTGAAATCCTTAAAATTCCTTGATCAAATATTATATGAATTTGACATATAAATTACTTTCTTAATTTCAGATTTAGCTGCACATCTTGAAAACAGGGTTAAATTACTTACCAGTAATGTGACATGAAATTAAAGCATATATTTTATAACTGACTTTAAATAAATTCAGAGGGTATATTTATGAAATTTTAAAGCTGATAAACACTGTAGTCTAAATGGTTTTTAAAGTCATAGATAGCATATATACTGGTAATGATGTAATGAGTAGACTTTCTGTGTTTTTCAGTATTTTCATTTTATATGGAACCTGATTTACGACGATGCCCTTTACTCCATTGGATATGGCAAACATTGTAGATCCTGATCAGTCTAGACAAAAATCTGTGCAATCTGGTCAGGAATTTAAGTGTTTGATGTTTGATTTGATTCATTAGGTTAATTCTGACCAAGAATTGAACATTTTAGATCCTGATCAGATTGCACAATATTGCAGGTTGATCTGGATCTACACTGTTTGCAAATGCAATAAAATCTGTATATATGGAGTAAAGGGATAGAAATGTTATGGCAGTGGGACTAGATTCCATTATTTCAAGGAGTGAGAGAATTTGCTGAATGGTTAATGTCATTTTGTGCCCATTCATGTTACCAGATGAGATTTTTAAATATTTTGTGTATTTATTAGATTTTTATCATAAGTATTCAGTGTTGTACCTCTTCTTCTTGGCTTTTGTGGTGTTATATTACATATCTTTTTAATCCTTCTCTCTATATATATGCCTTAATGGCATGGGCAACAGTGTAGATCCAGATCAGCTGGCACATCTGCACTGTTTGCTTTTAAATTAATAGGGTTATTTCTGACCAAAAAGCAAACAGTGCAGATCCTGATCAGACATAAGATCTGGATTTAGACTGTTCGCACATGCGATAAAAGGTGTATATGTGGAGGAAAGGGTTAATATGACTTATTCATTCTTCCACAACTTTTTTCATAATTATCCTTTATTTGCAGAATTGTTCATTGACATATTCACTAGTATTGGGGTCAATTAATTTATGGGGTATTTTTACGCACTACTATGGTATAATTAGTGGTACTTCTGGTGGGTTTAAATTTGCCTTTTTTGTGGACAGTAAATGTCGGATTCAACTCCAAGCAAAATAACACAGTGTAATAATATTGTGCCATAGTAAAGAAATATGATTATGCAAATTTACAACTGCCTGGATATATCATTTTGGGCTTTTTCTCCCAGCAAAATTAAATGATGCCACAGTAGCAAACAGTTTCTGATTGGACCTAATAGATATGAAGGTTTATTGTGGTCTACACTGGTTGCAAGAGCATCCGACCACTTAGAAATACACAAGTTTATCTAGTGCAGAATATTCTGTACTTGTTGAGAGATATCTGTGCTACATGTTACTGTTGATAAATTACTCCACAGACTTGTAAATGCAATAGAAACACTATTGTGTGGAAATATTTTTGTGTCAGTTTCATATTTTTTCATCATCATTTCTATATATGATGTACTTAAGCTTTACTTTTACATTTTTACATAGTTGTTTAGGAAATCAAAACGGGTACTTATCCAGGCATCCTGAGAATTAATTCTCATTTTTTCACAAACATTGTTTTAGAATCTATCATAAGATGAAATTTTGTATGCAGAGATTGGAGTTACAATTATCACTTAACTCAGCAGATATGCCTTTTAACACATGGGTGATTGGTGCAGATCCAGACCAGCCTGCATGGATGTGCAGTCTGATTAGGATTTAGACTGTTCGCTTCTTGGTTAGAAAAAAACTGATCTGGATCTAAACTGATTGCCACTGGGGAAAGTTCTGTAGTGAGAAGTAGCAATTATCATTCATGTTAGTATTAATTACACTCATAGATTACTTTGTTGCCAATATTCTGTACATTTCATATCCATATATCACAAGAAATGTTTTGAGGTCATATGTATGTTATCATGTAAAAGAATTAAACTGAGACTTAAAACCAGTCTTCTTATCTCAAGCTACTGATTGGTTGGAATTCGTCCCAGTTTCCAAACTGACCAATGACAACTATAGTTTTGAGACTGGTCTGCAATCTTATTTTTGAAATTCTTGGCCCAGGATTACTTTTCGTCTATTTGATTAACAATCCTTCTTGCCTTCTTGTGTTGATTCTGTTAATGATTTAACCCTTTACTCCATATATACACATTTTATTTCATGTGCGACATGTGTAGATCCAGACCAGCTGGAACATCCATACCGTCTTATCTGGATATTCACTTGGTCAGAAATAGAACAAAAATTCGACACACAAACGAGCAGGTATTTATCAGATGGCAAGGATGTGCCGGCTGATCTTGATCTACACTGTTCGCCCATGCAAAAAAGGTGTATCTATGGAGGAAAGGGTTAAGTACTTCATCAAACTGAAAACACTGAGAAGTTGGCATTGTGGCCCAGTTCTTAGTTGCTGGGCCCTATGCTGTATTTTAATTTACTAATACTTAAATAAAGATAAGGTTTAGTATAGAATAGAAAGGTCCACAGCCTCTTAATTATTTAATTATACTTTTTACTTACCTTTAATATAATGCCATATCACATACGTTTGTGGAATTCCTTTTTTTGTTATAATAACTGTTAACATTTACATGATTGACATTTTATTAATAAGTGTGTATACAATAATTATTATTATCAGATAGTAAGAGAATTACATTTCATTTTTGAAGAAGCAAAACTTTAGGATTTGTATTCATAAAAATATAATGCATGTCAAAAGTATTAACCCTTTCCTCCATAGACACAAATTTATTGCGTCGGATAACTGGTAGTGTAGATCCAGATAAGCTGGCACAATCGTGCCGTCTGATCAGGATCTGCACTGTGCGCTTTTTGATTTGTAAGTTTATTTCTGATCAACCAGTGCAGATCCTGATCAGACAGCATGGATGATTTGAATCTACACTGGTCGCACATGCACATGCATCCGCTTCGTCTGATCAGGATCTGCACTGTTCGCTTTTTGATTTGTTAGGTTATTTCTGACCAAAATGCGACCAGTGCAGATCTTGATCAGATGGCACAGATGCTGGATCTACACTGGTCGCCTATGCATAAAAATGGGCATATAGGGAGGAGAGGGTTAATTGGGCCCAAGATTATTTCAAACAGATCCAAGCTATCATAAGCAGTACTGGGCCCAAGATTATGAAACTGAGATTTTTAACCAGTATCCGATCTCAAGCATCTTGTATACTTAACTACTTCTTGATGCTTGAGATTGTATAGTGGTCTCCAATTTCAGTTTTATAATTGAAGAAAACCCTGCTGATGCAATACAGTCTAAAAAAAATTACATATACATATTTATAATATTTCAATGCATGATTCAACCTCTAATTCTTTATCTTGGATAAGTAATTTCAAAAAGTGAGCAATGCAGGTCAATCGTTGCCATCTTGTTGGTTGTGTTCCAATTATTATCACATCTTTAAAAATTCTTTTTCTTTTGTTAATCGTCAGTTATACTTGTTTATTGCATTGTTGTCTATATTTATGTTGTAAAACAAAATAAATCCTTGAACAGTCTTGCTTGTATGGTGTTTATGGTCCCTAAACCTGTGTCATATTTGTTAACATAAATCAAAATCTACCTCAACTAAAGTCATGTGAACCATTGGTGTTATCACCCAGACAAGAAATAAACACACAGACAATTCACACTAGTCAGATGGTAGTTTCCCCCTCGTGTGTATGGTAAGGCACGAAAACAGGTCATGTCACTAAAATTGATCAATAAGCAGCAATCTTGCTCCAGTGAGTTACTTCCCTTTAATTGGTGAAATTTTATTACAAGTATATCAGCACACTACAGTGTAGGCTCTCTTATTTCAGTAATACTTACCAGTACACAATTTTCAACAAACTTGGTAGAAATGCTTATGCGCATGTCTCAAAGAAATTTAATAAACAGCCAGATTGCTCCAGTGGTTCAGGAGTATTAGCCTTTCAAATTGTTGATATATAATTTAGCACTGTCGGCTCTCTAATCTGAAAACTTCATCAAAATTTACTAGAGTTGGTCAGAATTCTGATCGGCACAGTGTTCCTTCTGATTCGAACTTAGTACCTAAAACTAGATGGGTGTTCAGTTGAACACTTGAGTCGCCTTCGGGTAGAATGTCCTAGAAAAAAAAGCAATTTCAACAAGAGGGCCATGATGGCCCTAAAAGCGCTCACCTGAGTTTAGTCAATAGTCTCTTGCAACAGTGACCTAGTTTTTGGACCCAGATGACTCATATTCAAACTCAACTGAGATATCATTGCGACAAACATCCTGACTAAGTTTCATGACAATCTGAGCAAAAATGTGACCCCTAGAGTGTTAACAAGAAAAATTCTATTTTTAGTAACAATGACCTAGTTTTTGGACCCAGATGACTCATATTTGAACTTGTCAGAGAAATCATTGGGAAATACATTTTGACCAAATTTCATGACAATCACAGCAAAAATGTGACCCCTAGAGTGTTCACAAGAAAATTCTTTTTTTAGTAACAGTGACCTAGTTTTTGGACCCCAGATTACCCATATTCAAACTTGTCCGAAAAATCATTGGGACAACTATCCTGACAAAAGTTTCATGACAATAGAAGGAAAAATGTGATCCCTAGAGTGTTTACAAGAAAATTCTATTTTTAGTAACAGTGACCTTGTTTTTGGACCTAGATGACCCATATTCAAACTCGTCTGAGAAATCATTGGAGCAAACATCCTGATGAACTCTCATGACAATCAGAGCAAAAATGAGACCCTTGGAGTGTTAACAAGAAAATTATATTTTTAGTAACAGTGACCTTGTTTTGGGACCCAGATGACCCATATTCAAACTCCTCCGAGATATCATTCAGAAAAACATCCATACCAAGTTTTATGACAATCGGAGAAAAAATGTGACAGCTAGAGTGTTCACAAGAAAATCGTATTTTTAGTTACAGTGACCTAGTTTTTGGACCCAGATGACCCATATTCGAACTCATCCGAGAAATCATTGGGACAAACATCCTCACTAAGTTTCATGACAATCGAAGCAAAATTGTGTCTGCTAGGGTGTTCACAAGAAAATTCTATTTTTAGTAACAGTGACCTAGTTTTTGGACGATCTGGATCTACACTGTTCGCCCATGCAACAAAATGTGTCCTGACTAAGTTTCATGACAATCGAAGCAAAATTGTGTCCGCTAGGGTGTTCACAAGAAAATTCTATTTTTAGTAACAGTGACCTAGTTTTTGGACGATCTGGATCTACACTGTTCGCCCATGCAACAAAATGTGTCCTGACTAAGTTTCATGACAATCGAAGCAAAATTGTGACCGCTAGGGTGTTCACAAGAAAATTCTATTTTTAGTAACAGTGACCTAGTTCTTGGACGATCTGGATCACACTGTTCGCCCATGCAAAAAATGTGTCTAATATAGTCTGAACATTTTGAGAATGTGCTACAAATATGTTTTACAAACAGTGAATAAAATATTCAGAAAAGCCTGATTTGCAAAGAGCTATAAAGTAAGAAAGTTTATTTGGTCAATATCCATAGAAAATGACAACATTTACAGTATAAAATCTTCCAGAGCAAAGTTCTAAATATTGCATAACACAGATCTAAATAGCAAAGTTCACTAGGTCATTGTCAAGCATCTAGAGCTATACTGTGGTACTGCAATATAATAACACCTTACATTGAACCTAAATATAGTTTAAGACTGGTAGAAATATTGGAATTTTGTCACTTGAAATTTTCACTCTGCTACTAAAATTTTTGTTTTTAATTTTATCACTGAACAACCAGTGTATGAATTGTTCAGGAAAAATTGAATTTTAAGATGGTATAAAGTTTGTGTCAAAATCTGGTTGATAACTGTAGAAAATCAAAGGTTAAAAACAGAATTTAAAAGAAGAAAAACGAAAAACCCCAGGGCGGGGCCAATTTTGACCCCAGGAAAATAATTTGAACAATCTTTGTAGAGTTCCACTAGAGGGTGCTAAATGCCAAATATCTAAGCTCTAGGCCTTGTGGTTTCAGAGAAGAAGATTTTTAAAGTTTTTCCTTTCGGTTGCCATGGCAACCAGAGTTCTGCATGGAATTGATTTCTTTGAACAACTTTGGAAGAGCTTCATGCAAGGAACATTTGTGGCAAGTTTCATCAAGTTTGGCCCAGGGGTTTTAGAGGAGATGTTGTTTAAAGCAAAAATTGACGACGCACGACGCACGACGCACAACGGACACAGAGTGATCCTAAAAGCTCACCATGAGCACAAGTGCTCAGGTGAGCTAAAAAGGGGCAAAAGTCCAGCTTGACACAATAAGTTGTCATCCAAACTAGTGTGTTGTCTTCAGCAAGATAATTTGAAAGTTTCATGAAGAGATATTGAGAAATGGCCAAGTTATAGCTTAAACATTAAGTTTTCATTTACAAAAAAGGGCATAACTCCAACAAATGTGACCTTGACCTCAAGAATTTGGCATCATCATGAGCATGTTGTCATAAGCAATATAATTTGAAAGTTTCATGAAGACGTATTGAGAATTGGCAAAGTTATAGCCCACGTTAAATTTTCATGTCAAACGTTAAGTTTTCGTGTCAAAATCCAAGTACAAAAAGGGGCATAACTCCTTCAAATGTGATCCTGACCTAAAGAATTTGGCATCATCTTCAGCGTGTTGTCATAAGCAATATAATTTGAAAGTTTCATGAAGAAATATTGAGAAATGGCAAAATTATAGTCAACGTTAAGTTTTCGTGTCAAAAAAGGGGCATAACTCCACCAAATGTGACCTTGACCTAAAGAATTTGACATTATCATGAGCCTGTTGTCATAAGCAATATAATTTGAAAGTTTCATAAAGAAATATTAAGAAATGGCAAAGTTATAGCCAACATTAAGTTTCCGTGACGGATGGACGGACGGACAAAGCGATCCCTATGTATCACCGTTTCTTCGAAAGGGCGACACAATGAAGGACAAAAACAACAGTAGCTTCTTTTCTGATTCAAGTTTATTAATCCAATGTAACGACCTGAAAATGTATCATTCACATAAACTTAATATTGTTGATTGCCAATAATTAGACAGTCACATTATAGTCTGTTAATAGAAACAAAAATGTCTTACAGAAGGTATGAGCATGGTTATGGTTTTTTCAATTCTAAAAGACATAAGCATAACAATACCAACTTTGTAAAACATTTTGCTTATTTATAATACTGACATTAACTTGGCTGTCATTTGACTGCCTAAATAATGATAACCTAATGTATGCATACAGATTGTAAGTGCTTTCAATAATCTATGTACATAAATTCCAGAGAGACTGCATAACTTTGCTGGTCCAAATATTAACTGGTGGTGATTTACATGATTTATTACAATATTAAGACTATGACAACTATTGAATTTTTCTAGTGCCCCAAGCTTGCTATGTATTAACAATATTTTGATAAAAACAAAAATCAAAATGTATAAATATCATTGAGTAATGGGTTAAAAATCTACCTTGGAAAGGTTTAAAAGGCAAAGGAAATTCAAACTAGGTTAAAAGAGCAAAAAATCTTTGACAAAAATAGACAAAATGAGCAATTAACAAAATAAACATTAGTCTATAATATGAGATTCTACTGTGGACGAATGTGCAAAAACACATACACATCAACATGTATCACATAATATGCTAAAGCAAAGCAAATGTTAAAATGTCTTTATGATGTTGCTTGCTCATGCTCGTTATTCAAAACTTTCATGTTTCAACCGTTTCCTCCATAGACACACCTATATTGCCTGGACGAACAGTTTAGATCCAGATCAGCCGGCACATCCATGCCGTCTGATCAGGATCTAAACTGTTCGCTTTTTGATTCATCAGGTTATTTCTGACCAAAATGCGACCAGTGCAGATCCTGATCAGACGGCACGGATGTGCCGGCTGATCTGTATCTACACTGGTCGCACATCTGTAAAAATGCGTATTATTATATGACAAAAAGAATTAAACTAACTGCCAGTTATATTTTCAAAAATAAAGTCCCTAATTTAGTAGAATATGTATTGATGTTCATGGTGGATGAAACTTGAGGTGTTACATTTTCAAAATATACAACGAAAACTTAATGACAATTTTTAAAATAAGAAAATACTTTATCTTAGCCCTTTATTACATACAAAGTAGCAGATAAATTGCTAATTTTCGGACAGTTAAAGGGATGGTATATACCTGATAATTGGCCATATTCACCAAATGATTGGTATAACATACAATGCATATAAAATACATAGTCATTTCCCTATGTTATATCACCAATGAGAAAAGGAATGACAAAAATATGAGTCATTTCTTTACATTCCAACACAAATTTAAAATTAACTGCACTTCATTACTAAGTAAGTAAAAAGCTACATGGTGCATGACGTCACAAATGAGAAATAATGTTGTACAAGGAATTAGGTAGACAGATCAATCCACACATTGTCAAAGCTGATAAAATATAGGATTTGGCTTGCGGTTGGGCAGTCAATATTTTTGAGAATTCAGAACCGATGACAATTGAGTCTTACAAAGAAGCACATGAAAAATGTGCATTAATAGTTTTTTTTATTTAATGAGACCGCAAACATTACACTGTAAGTAATACACTGTGCATTTAAATATACCATTTTATCACTGTTCACTTGAATATGAATATATCATTACCATGGGTGAAAGTTTTCAGGCATATGCCTGAAATTCAGGTTTCTAGAAATGGTTGAATCAGATTTTGTTTATTTTCCTGTATTAATTAACAAATTTTCTGGAACTCATATTTTCAGAATTTATAACTTTCACGAATGCATTACTTATGTGCGATCCCTTAAACAATAAAGTGTTCTTAATAAGTAATGCAGTGTGGTTATTTTTACATTGTTTTGGAAATGAAATGACATGTGATAAAATTTCATACATGACTTATTTTCAAATGTATCACAGTGTAATTCAGAATGCATTTGGGCTCAAGGTTATAAAGCTGAGATTGAAAACCAGTCTCAAATCTCAAGCATCTGATTGGCTGAAATGGCGACTGGTCGCCATTTCAGCCAATCAGATGCTTGAGATTTGAGACTGGTTTCCATGCTCAGTTTTATAACCTTGGGCACTGATATTATTTTAATTGGCTTACACTTAAGAATATTTACTGTTTTTTACAATGTTCTAAGGTATAAATAATCATTTATTAAAAAGATGGCAGTAAAATGAATTAAAGAAAACTACAAAGAAAAAGAAATTTATGTAAAATCCGAGATTCAGCATTGTTCAGATATTTGTTGTGTGATCCAATCTCTGCACAGAGTTGTTGCATTTTCCCAATCAAAATCATATGGCACTGCTATTTAAAAGACATGGTTTATCTCTTAAGAGCTTGTCATAACCCTTTCCTTCATATATACACCTTTACGGCATGGGCAAACAGTGTAGATCCAGATCAGCCAGCACATTCATGCCATCCAACAAGGATCTGCATTGTTTGCTTGTTTTTTTATTAGATTGTTTCTGACTAAAAAGCAAACAATGTAGATCCTGATCAGACAGAATGGATGTGCCAGTTGATCTGGATCTACACTGGTGGCATAAGCAATAAAATGCATTTAACTATATGAAGTAAAGGTTTAACACATGCTTGAATGTCCAGTGACTTGTATATTTAAAGGTGGCATTACTGAGATTCATAGCTGTCTTACTGATGATTTAATACTGTGTAGTGTGAATTCATTAACCCTTTCCTCCATATACACACCTTTATTGCATGGGCAAACAGTTTAGATCCAGATCAGCCGGCACATCCGTTTTCGCTTTTTGATTTGTTAGGTTATTTCTAACCAAAATGCGACCAGTGCAGATCCTGATCAGATGGCATGGATGTGCTGGCTGATCTGGATCTACACTAGTCCCACATGCATTAAAATGCATCTATACGGAGGAAAGGGTTAATATTTATGGATTTCAAGGGCAGATCAATCAGAGAATTTAAATCTCTATTGTACATAAACTCTATTTTAGATAATTAAAACCACAAATTTTAGAACCCTCAAAAATTGTTCTTTACTACAAATATGAACATATTCTCAGTTGAGAATGTTTAAACATATTATGTGTGATTTAGACACAAAAAACTATTGAAAATATAACATAGCTAAAAATGCAAACAAGCAAATGATAATTTGTAAATATAGCACTCAGGAGAAAGAATCAAGTTAAACCTGTAAACAAGAAAAACAGGCTTTGAAAAACATTAGCATAATCATTACTTACATGATTACTGATTAAATGAGATAGACATATTGAGCAAAATGAAGTTCAAACATGAAGATGAAAGGTGGTCCTTATATTGAGGTGGTCACAGTTACCCATTATCCATGTTGTTAAAAAGTTAGTTATGAAAATTGATGTTAGGAACGCAAAATAAAAAGCACTTTCCCAATAAAAAATGACACAAATCCAATATCCAGGTTAAATTAACAAAATCTGGAAGTCATATACAGTAGAACCCTGGGTTGAAGGTTATAAAGCTGAGATTGGAAACCAGTCTCAAATCTCAAGCATCTGATTGGCTGAAATGGCGACCAGTCACCATTTCAGCCAGTCAGATGCTTGAGATTTGAGACTGGTTTCCATGCTCAATTAACCTTGGGCACTGCACTAAGACCACCCTGATAATAAGACCACTATTTCAATGTTCCTGGGCTGAAGGTTATAAAACTGAGTTTGGAAACCAGTCTCAAATCTCAAGCATCTGATTGGCTGAAATGGCGACTGGTCGCCATTTCAGCCAATCAGATGCTTGAGATTTGAGACTGGTTTCCATGCTCAGTTTTATAACCTTGGGCACTGCATTCAGTTTTGCATTATTTCTCATCCCAAAAACCATCTCACTATAAAAAACAAGTTTTCCCATTCCCAGGGGTGGTCTTCACAGCAGGCTCCACTGTGATACATGACTTCTAATATAATACTGTTATTGGTCAATGTCAATTCAATTCAATTCAATTCAATAGACCCCCGAGTCTTATGTCTTAGTTAAAATATCTTTGATCAGGTGCACAGATCTAGATGTTGACCAAATCAATTGACAAAAAACTTATAATACTGCCTCCTCTAAAAATATTCTTTGCAGACTTACAAGTCTTGTGAGTGGATAAGAGCTCCTTTCAAATTGGTAAACTCAAAACTGGTTGAGGTAAATACATTTTACTTTGGTCAATTCAATACATGTTTATCGAATAGAATAACTACATTCAACATGGATGACTGAAATTCTGTTCATGATAAATTTACCCTAGTTCCATTGCAGTTATCTCCCTTCGATGCTTGACAAATCACTGCAGCCATAAATTATTCAGAAATATTCTTTCTTGAAACTGATTAAATAATCTAAAAGCAAACAGCGTAAATCCTGTATCAGATGGCACTGATGTGTCAGCTGATCTAAATCTTCAATGTAAAAGCAAACAGTGTACACCCTGATCAGTAGGCACACATGCCAGCTGTTCTGGATCTACACTGTTTGCCCATGCCATAACTTGTATCTATGGTGTAATGGGTTAAAAAAAAGTGACAAAGGTCTATCAGAGCTGAAATCTGTCGTTAGTTGAACTGTAAGGGGAGGTAACAACCGTGGGGAGTCTGAACATTATTCTAAACTTCAAAACCATTCTGCACCAAATGACCAACTGACTGCCAATCAGCTCCTAATGCACCATTTCCTACATCTACTTAAAATTAAGTTATAAATAAAAGTACATCATATATTACATCCACCTGATATTTTACAAATGTTTTCATATATTACACTATTTTACGTATTTTACACTCTTTTATATTGGTAGCTGTTTCCAGCATTGTGTTTTGTCCTGTTATGATTTTCCATTGGAATGGTGACCGTTGTGTAGGTGGCGGTCATAGTGGTCATCACAGAATTCCTTTATTCTTGCACAGGCTTCTTCGAGTTTTTCTTGTGGTACAGTCAGTACAACCCGGAAATAGTTCGGGTATTCAAAACACTGAAAATAGAAAGGCATTTCTACAATTACATTCTAATTAGAAAGATATTTGTTATGTATTTTTCATAATAAATCAAATTAAATTAAATGAAAAGTTAAAAACAAATGATTAAGTTCTTTTAAATACAGATGCACACTTCTGTGTCCCATCTTATCAGGATCTACACTGTTTACCTCTTTGGAAGAAATTACTTAATGGATCAAAAGGTAAAAAGTGTAGATTCCATACATCTGTACAGATCTGGATCTACACTAGTCACATGTGCAATGAAACCCGAATAAATGCAGTAAAGGGTTAACTCATGAAAATAACTAAACAAGACACGGATACCTTTGCAGGGAGACAGAAGACGCTCTGTTCTGTTATGAGGGCCTCTGTAAACTGTAGGTCATCTTTAAACTCTTCAAAATGCTCCATCTCTATTCCAATCTGTAAATAATAAAATACATAAATACTTTAAAATCATTAATATTTTTGGTGTACTAACTTCACTGGATTTCATGGGCAGTTAAAGTTTAAAACCCAACAATTAAAATGCTCCCTTTTACAGTTATTCACAATTTTTCACCCTGAAATAAAATCCCCCCTCTATTCAGACCACTATTGTCTAGTCCCAGAGCATGGAAACCAGTCTCAAATCTCAAGCATCTGTGGATGAAATGGCGACCAGTCGCCATTTCAGCCAATCAGATGCTTGAGATTTGAGACTGGTTTAGGGTTTCACTGTAAAAGGTATTATTCTGCTTTGTTGACCAAAATATACAAAAACTATGTAACTGTATATGGAGGAAAGAGTTAGGTAAATTTAGGACATCCCTTACCATCATGTACATAGCTCCTTGGGGCATCACAGGCTTCAGTCCAGGAATGGCCGATATCTTCTCATAAAACAATTTAGCATTTGACTCGATAAACTCAATCGTGTCTGTGTAAAAACACTGAGGTGTATCCTTCAGAATTGCTGGCAATGCTGATTGAATTATTGTGTTTGGCCCCAAAATTCTCTGCGACAGACTAAGAAGCCCCTTTCGAACCTATAAAAAAGGAACAATGCCTGAGAAATGAGACATTAATTGATGCTATCCAAAATAGCTCAATTATATGCACAACTTGAAGATTTGAAATTACTTTAACTTGTTCATAAACATTAAATAGGTGGTATTGTTATATTTCATGCCAGTTTAAATTTTGCTCTAGGGTAAAAGGACACATTTAAAATAACAGTTATACTTTAAAATGAAAAATAACGGTTACACTTTATTAAAAAAAGACCATCACAGGAATTTATGTCAAGGTAAATAAATCATTTACATCGTATTTTCCAGACCGACCAATCGTTTGACATGAAAGGAGTGAGATGATTCCATGGTCATCTCAAATTGGCCAAACAATATTGTTGCATCATAATCACCAGTCTAGGGATCTAGGGTTGGCCTCCAAGGCTTTGCAAGTGTTTCATACCCAAACAACATAAGGGAATTTAAATCACAGCTTGCACAATGGTCATGCTAACACACCAAAACTACCTATTATCTCTTTTTATTCTACAGGCCTTAGGAAGTAAGAAATAATGACTTAAGACCAGCATACCTCTTCTTGGAATATATTCTGTCGGTCATTAATAACAATCCAGCCCAGTCGCCATCCTGGTACAAGAAACCTACAATGTATTATGGAACATTTGAATTACATTTAGATTGCATGGATTGAAAGATGTTCCATCTGATCTGGATCTACACTGGTCACCTTTAGGTCAGAAATAACCTAACGAATCAAAACAAAACAAAGCAGATCCAGATCTGGAAGCACAAATGGGCCAGCTTATATGAATCTACAGATTTTCGTTCATACAATAACAGCCATATCCCATGAAGTAATGGGTTAATAAAGTTGTTACTAAACACTAGTTTCCACTTCCAATTATTTCTGACTGGTTTTTGTTCAATTCACCCCACTTCCATAAAAAAATAAGTTCTACCAAACATCCTTAAATATCACCATCAAATGTGAACATGTACAACAATTCAGAAAGTTATAAATTGTCATCTTGCTAGAAAAAATCACCTCTTGTAAATGTCACTTGAAAGAGCTCTTGCAAAATCAAACATGCATTAATGCTACAAATAAACATTTACCAAAGACAAGTTTTGAATTAGGTTACATCAGTGCACAGTCTGAAGACTAGTTCTCAATGAGCGGTTGATTGGTCAAACTAAGATATTTTCTATCCAACCAATCACATGCTTGTGTTAAAATTAATGTGAACAAAACCTGCATCCTGATTTGATTTGAAAAGGTAGAAACGAGAAGATTCTCTAAGCTTCTGTGGTATCATTTCATTTCGCAGGGATGAATTTTCGAGCAAAACCCACCAATAATATATTTGCACAAGTATAAATTTGTGCAATTGTATTTTTTTACAAGTCATATTATTGCACAGTGTAATTTTGCTTAGGTTTAAAATCGTGCATTTACCCTAGGGTCAATTATGCAGAATTTAAACGAAATATAATGATGCCACACATAAAGAGTGAAACTCACCTCTTTGTCAGCCCGCTGCACGACAGAATGGGAACTGTTTCTGTTAATGAAGCCAGGGAATGGTACTCACTGCCAGAGAATACCTGAAAGGGGGAATAACTCTTGCTAGAAATTAAAGTATAGAAACAAAAAAATAAAAATAAATAAGTCTGCTGGGAGATGAATTCATGTTAAAGTTGGAGGCTAATTGTAAGAGAAGGTGAAAAAATTAGAAACAAAGAAGGACATTAATTGAACCCTTGACATGATATTTATGGGTTATATTGCATGTGCAACAAGTGTACATCCAGAACTGCAGGCAAGTCCTTGCAAACTAATCTGGATCTTTACTATTCACTATTAAAAGCATTCTTAATTCATCTATGTAACAGTTTAGATCCATTTTGGATCATGTAAGTTTGACATTTGATATGGATCTATTTATTGCATAGTCAATAAGCCCATTTTGTTATGTTGTGTCACATTAAGTATTCTTACACACTGTTAAAGGTAATGTGAGTAATTACAGAACAGTTTGTGTTTAGGCAAACCTTGTATTTAGAAAGCCATCTATGAATTCTCCATAATCCTTTTGTTTTGATGGTCTTTCTGAAATATCAACACAATTTACTGTACTTCTTATTAAATTAATATGGTTTTTCCTTGTTAATCGTATCAGTTGTATCATGTAAACGTTGTCCGAAGAACATGTTCTTTCACATTACTGGTAGATATATAATATCAAGCATTCATAACCCTTTACTCCATACAAGTTTTATGGTATGTACAACCAGTGTCGATCAGGATCAGATGGCACATTTATGCTGTCTGTTCTGGATCTGCACTGTTCAATTCATGGTTAGAAATAACATAATGAATCTAAAGCAAATAGTGTAGATCCTGATCAAGGTCTACATTGTTTGCAGATATGATAAAAGTTGTAATTGTTTATGGAGCAAAGGGTTAAAGACATAGTAAAATTGCAGATATGAGCAGAAACACAGAACAGTGGCATCTAACATAGTTTTCATCACTATCAGAAAAAATTGTAAACTGAAGTTCACTCTTTAATCCTTTACTCAAGGAGTCAATTTATATCACATGTTGGACCAATAAAAGTCCTGATCTGCCTGCACATTGATGCGGAGAAATCAGGATCTACACCCGTCACTTTTAGATTCACTGGTGCTTTTTGCCCAAGTTGCTAACAGTGTAGATTCTGTTTATTCTTCATGGATATGCGGGCTGCTCTGGGTCTACATTGATCAAAGTTGGATCTATGGTGTAAAGGGTTAACAGTAGGCTGAACCACAGAGTACATAGTTACTTGTTTGTGTACCTAATCATCTATTGTAGTGTAATAACAATTTAGATGTGATACAACAAAGCATCAAATAACCTCAGTCAGACATTTAGACTAGTGTAGATGCTATTTTAACATAACAAGCTTTTTTCATAAACACCTGGACAGTCAACTGTCAAGAAAGTCGGTGAGCGGTGAGCAAGATATTTGTTCTGGAAAACATCCAATATCAAACGTACTGCAATTGATTTACATAGGGTTTAACCATTTGTGTCTTGCTTTGCCAGTATTTTATGCATGATGAAATATATTGACTAAATATAACGTATCTGAATTGGATCAGGTTACAAAAGACAAGCAGGGAAACAAGGATAAGAGATATGTAAAGGAGATTTGCCAATCTGACTTACTTATTCACCGGCATTTTACAGTTTTGTATTTCAAGGTTATGGTATTTTGCAGACAAAGCAAACAGCGTATTTTGGTCTTGAATGCATGCCATCAAGGATATAAAAAATTACAACCACTACGATACAAACACTTCAAAATATTTTTGTATATAAAAGTTGGTTTCTGTCTTTAGATAAAGTTTATCTCTACTAAAATTAACTGAACAGTAAACAATGATTCTAAAAAACTGCTTCAGTCCAAAAACTGGAACTTGAGACTTGTCTTTTTGAGACTGGTATCAATTTCAACCAATCTGCTGCTAAAGATTATTATAAAGACTTGTATCCCAACTCAGTATCCAAAGTTCATTGAACTGAACTGACCATGCATATTAACAACTGATTTAAATCACTTCAGCACATTAAATCAAACCAGACCAATAATCTTTAACATTCAAAATATTACCAGCTCCTCCAGATTAAATAATTAAAAAAAAATTCTCATTTTTGGTTAACTTATATGTTTATTTTTTAAGAGCAAATGACTGAAAGGGCTGTTTGATAATATAGCATGTAATTCAAATTATTTAATAACTTAAGGTTTTCTATTTATTTATACTTGCTTTACTTAATCATACTTGCTTTAATCATTTTATAATATTTCGTGCTTTAGAGAAAAATTCAGATGAAACAAAAATCAAGAAATTGTCAAAATTAATGATTTGTTTAGTTGTACGAGTATTAAATTAAAATTCATGTCTTTTAGAAGTAAATAAAGATAAGGGCCCAAGATCATAAAACAAAGTTTTGATATCAGTCTCAAATCTCAAGGATCTGATTGGCTGAAATGGCGACTGGTCTCCAGATTTTGTTTAATGATCTTGGGCAAAGGCAAGGCATGTGTTTATATCTCGCAAATAATGGAAATCCAAAATTCATGTCCATCCATGAACAACAAGGTCATGCAATTTAATCAACAACAACAAAGTCACGTAGCCTGAAGAGACTGGGTCAATGACCTAATAAACAATAAATAAAATGCCTAAAAACGGACAAAAGAAATTGATGAACAGGTGTACATCAAAATGTCCAATTTTATTTGTTTGCTTGTTATATTTTTAAAACCTTTCACCAGTGTCTTTTCATGTGCAACAAATATTTCCAGGGTTTAATACAGATTTTAAAACACAGTTTAGACATTTATAAGAAATTCCTATTTTCTCCATAAATTCTTGAAAGTGATATAATTATGTTTTTAATATAAAGCAAATTGATTTCAACTCCTTTAAAAACTAGAGCTATGACTGAAGGTGATTAATACCCCCGCAATACTGCTTTGTCAGAGTATACAGAAATGATGTTTGCATCTTTCATGGGTGAAAGTTGAAAAATAATTGAAATCCTAAAAATTTGCTGGGGGTCCAGGGGGCCGCTAGGGCTCCGGTAGGTCCAGGGCAAAGCCCTGATGGGGGACAAGAGGGTCGAAGCCCCCCAAAGCTTCTGGAAGATAGCAATTTATATACCATTGGGAAGCCATTTCTTAAGTGCATTTGAGCTTTTTTGAAACACAAAATTAAGACATCTGGAGGCATGGGTTTATCATTTATTGTCATTTATCTTAATCAACTATGCCTCTCAATTCAGTGAAAATTCTCCATAAACAAAAATTATAGAACAGTATGAATATTTTAATAATTATGAAATTGACGGTAGTTGTTTATTTCTGCTGGGTTTTTTGTTTTGTTTTTTTTTATAATAAATATCTCCAATACAAAGTATGTACATAATTTGTGCGCATTTTAGTTTCAAAAGTACATCATTGGACGGCATATTCTGATGTAGACCTACTTTCATTTTGTGTAGTCCGAGATTAAATTTTCTCGCGGCATAACACTTTTAGAAAATCAAACATAGGACTATATCCGCCTACCGATACAAGGCCATTTCAGTTGCATAATAATTACATACTTATTACTTTACGCAGTCTCTGAGTAAGAAAAAAAATCGAGCATCTTCTGAGTATTGTTTTACAATCTGTATTTAATTTTACGCACACAGCTACACGACCTTCACCCGGGCACATGTTGTTATTTTTCCGAGAGGGATAAGAATAATGACGTCATTTGGAGAGCTAATGCTAACGAAACCAATCGTAAGACTATATCCGCCTACCGATACAAATCCATTTCAGTTGCATGATAATTACATACATATTACTTACTACGCTGTCTCTGTGTCAGAAAAAAAACAATCGAGCATCTTCTGAGTATTTTTTTTACAATCTGTTGATAAGCACACAGCTACTCGACCTTCACCTGGGCACATGTTGTTATTCTTCCGAGAGGGATAAGAATAATGATGCCATTTGGTGAGCTAATGCTATCGCCACGTGCATGTAAAGCAAAAGTTGTGTTAAAAAATAGCGACGGGTTTTCACCGGATGTAAACAAAACTGTAAAAGTAGTTGACGACACAAGGTTTTGTTGAATAGTGCTCCCCTTCCAAAAAATAATGGACTGATCCAAATGAAAAAAAAATATGTCATGCAAATCTAGTCACGAAGGTATGTTAAAAGTTTGAAAGCTGGAGAAGTAGTTTGTGTCCTAAGATTTTGTTAAATAATGCTCCCTTCCAACCAAAAATGGACTGATCCATAAAAAACATGTCACTAACATGCACACTTCATGCAGAACATATGATTTCAGTTTCAAGTCGATATCTTGAAAACTGTAGAAGTTCGTTTGCATACATGTTAAATCATGTCCCGTGCAAAAAAAATGGACTGATCCACACAAAAAATAAGTAACGCACATCTACACTTCATGCTGAACATATGTTTAAAGTTTCAAGTTAATATCTTAAAAACTGTAGAAGTAGTTCGTGTCATGCTCCCCTGCTAAAAAATAATGGACTGATCCACATGAAATAAAGTATGTCATGGAAATCTGCTCACAAATGTATATTTAAAGTTTGAAAACTGGAGAAGTAGTTTGCATCATAAGATTTTAAATAAAAGATTTTGTTGAATAATGCTCACCTGCAAAAAATAATGGACTGATCCACACAAAAATATGTCGCTGACATACACACTTCATGCAGAACATAAATTTTGGTTTCAAGTCGATATCTTGAAAACTGTGGAAGTTTGCATAAGACAATTTTGTTAAATCATGTCCCCTGCAAAAATAATGGACTGATCCACACGAAAAATATGTCACGCACATCTTCACTTCATGCCAAACATATGTTTAAAGTTTCAAGTCAATATCTTTAAAACTGTAGAAGTAGTTCGTGTCACAAGATTTTGTTGAATCATACTCCCCGGCTAAAAAATAATGGACTGATCCACATGAAACAAAGAACATGTATGTCATGGAAATCTACTCACAAACATATGTTTAAAGTTTGAAAACTAGAGAAGTAGTTTGCGTCATAAGATTTTAAATAAAAGATTTTGTTAAATCATGTCCCCTGCAAAAAATAATGGACTGATCCACACGAAAAATATGTCATGCACATCTACACTTCATGCCGAACACATGTATAAAGTTTCAAGCCAATATCTTAACAACTGTAGAAGTAGTTCGCATCACAAGATTTTGTTGAATCATGCTCCCTTCCGAAAAATAATGGACTGATCCACATGAGAAAAAAAAATTGGCGCAAATGTACTCACGAACATATGATTAAAGTTTAAAGTCGATATCTTGAAAACTGTTGACGTAGTAAGTGTAGAAGTTTGCATAACACGATTTTGTTAAATCATGTCCCCTGCAAAAAATAATGGACTGATCCATACGAAAAATATGTCACGCACATCTACACTTCATGCCAAACATATGTATCAAGTTTCAAGTCAATATCTTAAAAACTGTAGAAGTAGTTCGCGTCACAAGATTTTGTTAAATCGTGCTCCCCTCCGAAAAATAATGGACTGATCCACATGAGAAAAAATAAAAATTTGCGCAAATGTACTCACGAACATATGTTTTAAGTTTGTATTCGATATCTTGAAAACTGTTGACGTAGTAAGTGTAGAAGTTTGCAAAACACGATTTTGTTAAATAATGCTCCCCTCCAACCAAAAATGGACTGATCTATAAAAAATATGTCACTAACATGCACACTTCATGCAGAACATATGATTTCAGTTTCAAGTCTATATCTTGAAAACTGTAGAAGTTTGCATAACATGATTTTGTTAAATCATGTTCCCTGCAAAAAAGAATGGACTGGTCCACACAAAAGATATGTCACGCACATCTACACTTCATGCTGAACATATGTTTAAAGTTTCAAGTTAATATCTTAAAAACTGTAGAAGTAGTTTGTGTCACAAGATTTTGTTGAATCATGCTCCCCTGCTAAAAAATAATGGACTGATCCTCATGAAACAAAGTATGTCATGGAAATCTACTCACAAACGTATATTTAAAGTTTGAAAACTGGAGAAGTAGTTTGCATCATAAGATTTTAAACATAAGATTTTGTTAAATAATGCTCACCTGCAAAAAATAATGGACTGATCCACCAAAAAATATGTCACTGACATATACACTTCATGCAGAACATACAGTTTTGGTTTCAAGTTGATATCTTCAAAACTGTAGAAGTTTGCATAACACGATTTTGTTAAATCATGTCCCCTGCAAAAAATAATGGACTGATCCACACGAAAAATATGTCAGGCACATTTACACTTCATGTCGAACATATGTATCAAGTTTCAAGTCAATATCTGAAAAACTGTAGAAGTAGTTCGTGTCACAAGATTTTGTGGAATCATGCTCCCCTCCGAAAAATAATGGACTGATCCACATGAGAAAAAAAGAAAATTGCGCAAATGTACACACAAACATATGTTAAAAGTTTCAAGTCGATATCTTAAAAACTGTTGACGTAGTAAGTGTAGAAGTTTGAAAAACCCGATTTTGTTAAATCATGTCCCCTGCAAAAAATAATGGACTGATCCACACGAAAAATATGTCACGCACATCTACACTTCATGCCGAACAAATGTATCAAGTTTCAAGTCAATATCTTAAAAACTGTAGAAGTTGTTCGCATCACAAGATTTAGAAGTTTGCATAACACGATTTTGTTAAATCATGTCCCCTGCAAAAAAATAATGGACTAATCCACACGAAAAATATGTCACGCACATCTACACTTCATGCCGAACATGTGTATCAAGTTTCAAGTCAATATCTTAAAAACTGTAGAAGTAGTTCGCATAACAAGATTTTGTTAAATCGTGCTCCCCTCCGAAAAATAATGGACTGATCCACATGAGAAAAAAAAAAGTTCGCGCAAATGTCCTCACGAACATATGGTTAAAGTTTCAAGTCGATATCTTGAAAACTGTTGACGCTGTAAGTGCCACAGACAGACCGCCCAACCAACCAACCAACCGGATGATGACTTCTATACACCCCCTATACTTCGTATGCGGGGGTATAATGAGTCCTCAATTCTGACTTTTGGTCACCTACTTATTAAACCCATTTATTAGACAGTGACATAACATTCCTAATTAGGCGTCGTAAAAAGCCGAACTTGTTATTTCATGAGACAAGTGTCCATATAATTGATGAACGAGATCAAGGAAAATTACTGGTAAATGGTGGTGAAAACTGCTGTCAGATCATCTACATTCTACAATACATTGAAATCTGCAGTTTGGAGATTTTTTACACTGGTCTCTTAAATATATGGGGACCCTGACCCTAAGAAGCTCATGTACAGTATGTGATCCAATCCTGGGACCCAATAAAAATCTGATTTCTACATAATAAGTTTCTATGTGATCCTTTAGCTTAAATGTGTATTTATTTTGAGGAGGGAATGTGAGCAGTAAATATATGGCAAATATGAGCCACTCCATCATTACAATACATTGTACCTGAAATTACACTGTCACACATTCCACTAACTGAATGACAAACAACGTAGACCCTGCTCAGTCTGTGTAGATGACAGTCTGATCTTGGTCTACACCAGTGGAATAGTTCAAAACCCAATTTTGTCATTATCCATTACATTTATGCCCATGAAGACAAGCTAATAACCATTTATTCCAAAGATACTGATTTTATTGCATAGACAAAAATTCCGCTCCAATCAGGGGTCTAAATTGTTCACTTTTGATTCATTAGGTTATTTCAGACCAAGAAGAGACAAGTGTAGATCCAGATGAGATGGCACAGATGTGCCAGCTGATCTGGATCTACACTGGTCACACATGTGATAAAATCCATATATATGGAACAAAGGTGTTAAAGGTGCTGAACTAGCCATTCATACCAATAAAAACATTCAGGTAATTTTTTTCATCAGATCCGACATTAAGTATCATGTACTCACAAAATGTTCATAAATTTCATCAGCGATCACAGGCACTTTGTAGAGTTCACAGACTCTGAGGACGTCTTGCAGATGTTGTTTTGAGTACACACTGCCGCAGGGGTTGGACGGATTGTTGAGCACAATGGCTGCTGTGTTTTCATCTATCAGAGATTCAAGGTGGTCAATATCAATTTCCCAGGACTTTTCTGGCTGGAGAAAACAAAAGAAAACTGCCAATGAATCTTATGGGGTTAAACATATATAAGAAAGAGGTTTGCTCAAATATTACATAAATATAATACATGTAACATATAACATTGCATGCAATTACATATACAAGTCATTCTGCCCCAGTCAAACCATAATATTTCTTTGCAAATGTGGCCAGTGTGGACCCTAATCAGAAACCAGATCAAGTTTTAAACTACATACTTAATTACTAACAAAATATTTCAGTGAACAGCACTGTCAAGATTAAAGTAACAACATTACCTGTTTAATTAATGTAATCAACTCTGCTTTTGTTCACTTCAAGTTATAATGCCTTATAAAACCAAAATAAATTTTGGAAAGACTGCAGGGCTTTTTCAGCTAGTCTCACAGGGCCGATATCGGGCCCTATTCCCAATGCCAGATAGAAGCCTTTTTCCCAATTTCAAGAAAAAATTTCCCATTTTCAAGAAAACAAATCTCATTTCAGCAGAAATACCTTTTGCCTTTAACATAAAAAATAAACCAAAAAAACCATTTATAATCATGAGCCTTATTTAATTCCAAAAATTGTTTCTTTACTTGTAATCAGTGAGCAGTAAAAACTACATTCCGTGAATTTATGTAAGTTACCAGTTTAAATAACAGTGTATACCACATAAAAAATCCCCAAGTTGAGCAGGGGCTTTTTTCCCAAAATCCACTGAAAAGGCCCTGGACTGTTTTACTTGGAAAACTGACCGTTTTAACCAATATAATGCATAATGGTTAAGAAAAAAAGATTTGTTTTGCCACACAGTACTTACCAAAAGGTTATAAGTTTTCACATTTATGCTCAGTGACTTGGCGAGTGTCTTGTATATAGAGAAACCGGGTCGTGGTATCAGTATGTTTTGACCAGGGTTAGCCAGACATGTTATACACAGATCTAAGGCGCCGGAACAGCCACTTGTGAGCACTATATCCTGGAAATCAAATAGTTTTAATAGAACATTTGAAAGTATATATTTTTCAATCACAGATAATGCACATTAATTCATGTATACATGTTTTATCACATGTGTTACCAGTGAAGGTCAAGATCAGTCCCCAAGGTTATAAAACTGAGCATGGAAACCAGTCTCAAATCTCAAGCATCTGATTGGCTGAAATGGCGACCAGTCGCCATTTCAGCCAATCAGATGCTTGAGATTTGAGACTGGTTTCCAATCTCAGCTTTATAACCTCCAGGCCAGCTGCACATTGATACTGTCTGATATTGATCAAAGAAACAAACTAAGTACAATGTTAGGTACAATTATTCAATCACTAATTGATAAGATGTTGGTCATACTATACACATCAGGAAGCCCTTATCTGATTCATTTCTGGAGTTCATAGAGTACTTTGTACTATGAAATTTTGTTGATGAACAATTTTTATAAATTTGTAATTACTTCTTATGCCACTAGGAACATCAGTTTTATATAATACCATACATATGTATATCTTGAAAACCGGTGAAATGTTTTTTCATTTACTTGTGTCCTATAATTATAAAAAGTCAACACTGAATCAATATGTGACCAAGTGAAAAATCCAATTGTTGTCCATTCCAAGCCACATTAACCCTTTACTCAAGTTTAACGTTTCTGCGTCAAGTGTAGATCCAGAGCAGCTGGCACATCTACGGCATCTGATCTGGACCTGAACTTGTTGCATCTTGATCAGAATTTCCTAATGAATCTAAAAGCAAACAGTGTAGATTCTGATCAGATGGCATGGATGTGCAGGCTAATCAGGATCTAAACTGTTCTCCTACGCAATAAAAGTGTATCTATGGAGTTATGGGTTATATCACAGGTGATAACAATGTACATGTAACAATACAAACAACAACAGCTGTGAAGTATTACAATAATTTACATTGTTTTGAAGGTATACCAGATCCTGTTACTATTTTATAAAGGAATTTCATCATACTGGTGTGTGTGAATGTATACAATTCAAGGCTAAAGCACTCATGTCAAAATTTGTGAACACGGATGTTACCAAATACATTGTCACCGTTATTGGTTTGGTTTTCATACATTTAGTAGGCATAGTTCATGCAAGTGTAAATACTGACTGAAAGATACTTTTTATAGAATCCAACCAATTTTCATATGACCAATATACTTATTTCTTAAAATAGAAATAACTAGACATTGTCCTTAGGACACTGATGCCCCCACTGCTACAACAACATTTGTAACAAAGTGCCATGATTCTGGTAAAAATAGTCACATGAAAAAATCTTTTTTTAACGATCATCTAAACATCCTGCTTCATCTGTGCAAGTTAATAGAGAGTTGATGCCACAAGATTTGGGGGATGTACGAACGGCATGTGGATGGACAAACAAGTGCAACTCTATATGCCCCCCATTTCGTGGGGAAATAAAAATTATTTCCTAGGCCTCTTTGGTATAGAAGATTGTTTGTTGTGTCAAATCAAATGTTATAAGTAAGTTATATATATTTTTTACCTTTGCTTCAACTTTGGAGTTTTCTGTGGAAACATATTCTGCTACAGCTTTGCGAGATATTTCATAACCTACAAAATATACAAACATAAACATGTAACATCAGCTTATCATTAATATAATGGATTTCAATGTATACTTAAGTTAATTCATTAAAACTGTGGATTTTTCCGTCTGCTCCTTTCACTATTTTTCCTGCATTAAAATGTGAACAGAGAGGTTTCAAGTCTTTAGTCTAAGCCAAAGGGCTTCTCACGTACCGGTACTTTAAACAATCTAACTGTTTATCATACCAAAATGAAAACCATCAAATATCAATTCAATCCTAATATTTACACTCTTGTGAATTGCTCCATGGTAGCCATGCCTTTTAAAGTAATATGTCACACTGTTTACCATCAGAAATTATGATTCGTTAGATGAATAAGACTGCATCGTAGGGGATGAAGTTGAAGTGTAAATATTAAAATATCCATAGTTTGGGTACATTCTCTAAGGTTATCGAATTACAACTTAACAGTGTTAACAACCCTTTTAATATATTGTTGTTAAAATCTATTTTTATAAGCTGGTACGGTCAATGTATATAAAAGTTCCAAGTTAATGCTGGGCTTAGCCTAATTTGTCTGGTTTTGCAAGTTATAAAGTAGCTGTTTACTATTTGGGTATATTATAGAGTACTTTAGGTACATTCATTCAGGTAATCAAAAGTACACATTACCTGTTAACCCTTGTAATGTTTTGTTGTTATAATCTATGTTTATAAGCTGGTAAGGTTATATAAAAGTTTAAAGTTAATGCTGGGCTAAGCGTAATTTGTCTGGTTTCATACTTAATCAAGCAACTGCATACTATTTGGAATTAAAATGATTAAAATGTTGTTTACTATTTGGAATTAAAAATGATATATCAATAATTTTGTTTTTAGTTTTTATGACTCCCATCTCTTAATAAGGTAATGTAACAGGTAGAGTACTTTGGGTACATTCTCTCATGTAATCAAAGTACATGTTACCTGCTAACACTTTTAAAGAATTTTTGTTGTAAAGCCTCATCTGTCCAATTTCATTACTAATTAAGTAACTAGGCTATTTTCCATTTGGAAATATAAAATGAATTATTAAAAAATTTTGGGGATATTTTTAATGACCCACCATATATAATGATAACCTCTTAATGTGGTTATTATATAACAGGTAGAGTACTTTGGGTACATTCTCTCATGTCATTCAAGTACATGTTACCTGTTACCCTTTTAACCCACTTAATGTATTATTATGAACTATTTTTATAAGCAGGTATAGTTATAATTTTAAAATTTAATGCTGGGCCAAGCCTAATCTGTCTGATTAAGCTCTTTTAAGTACTTATTTACCCTTCTTATATTTGGAATGAAAAATGATGTAACGACATAAACATTGTCCATGAATGAAATCATGATTTCCATTCATTTTTTATGATCCATATGATGAAATAACTTGAAAATATTCCATTTAACACCATAATCTTGATTTATGATGTCAGAACATGATAATCCCCAATTCAACCTTAATGGCAACATGCTACAATTTTGGTTTGTCTATCTAATGCATGATTATCATATTTTTTTTATCATAAATGCATGACATAACATTATTATTATTAGTATCATGTTGTTTTGACAGACAGATTTACAGACTGTTCTGACAAATTATTTTTAAAAATTTTAAAAGGGTCCTAGGCTGAAGGTTATAAACCGAGATTGGAAACCAGTCTCAAATCTCAAGCATCTGATTGGCTGAAATGGTGACTGGTTGACCGAAAAACAAGCCAAAACTACTCACCTACTGAAGGTGCATAGCCGTTGTATTTGCATTGCTTAACTGATTTGATGACTGACTCCTCAATCTCCTCATGTACTGACAGGTTTCCGAAGACTGTTGGGTCACCTGGTATAAACAAAACAAACATACAGACTTACAGTACTTTTTGTTTATAAGAATGTGAACATGTCGTTGCTAAATATTCCATTGCTGTTTACCCACCATTTTTGGATGGGACCAGTGCCCAAGATCATAAAACTAAGTTTTGAGATCAGTCTCAAATCTCAAGCATCTGATTGGCTGAAATGGCGAGCAGTTGCCATTTCAGCCAATCAGATCCTTAAGATTTGAGACTGATCTCAAAACTTAGGAATTCCTAGATTCATATCAATAAACCCTTTCTTTGATATATACACATTTTTATGCATGTGCGACCAGTGTAGATCCAGATCAGCCGGCACATCTGTGCCGTCTGATCAGGCTATGCACTGGTCGCATTTTGGTCAGAATAACCTAATGAATCAAAAAGCGAACAGTTAAGATCCTGATCAGACGGCACGGATGTGCCAGCTGATCTGGATCTAAACTGTTCGCCCCAGCAATAAAGTGAGTCTATACAGGAAAGGGTAAAAAAAAATTAAAAGACAAATAACATATATTAATTTAAAGTTGTTGTCTTTGTTCAAACTCAATTTTGGGAAAAATATATATTTTGGCATTAAGAATGGGGCCTTAGCGACCCTTCAAAAGGGCGACACAAAAGAGTTAGTATTCTTGTTAAGAAGTCTTGGATAAGTTCTTGTTAAAATTCCCACCGATAGATAAAGCTATCATCTCCTTCTTTGGATTTGGTGTCAGTTTCATACTGTCTACAATATTCCTGATGGGGTTAAATGTGTTCCTTGCAATGTCTGATATCCCAACCTTCCAGTTATCACAAGATCGTTTCCTCTTTAATGGGGGCTCCATTTTCTTCTCTTTTATACTTTCCTTTCCTGAAAAAAAATGCAAAAATACATATTAATGTAATTACATACGTGTTTCAACACAAATAATTATCTTTATTGCCTGAAATAAAAGCAAAATCAAAATGGAACTTCGCTCTTCGACATGTCATTTGTGAAAAGAACATAATAAATAAAACAAATTAAAATTTACATATATAAAAAGGTGTGACTTTTTCAAGAATTCATTTGACCCCACGATTATTTTAAATTGCAGAATTTTACTTGCCAGTGGGCAACTAGGAAATGTTGGAATTTGTCAGAATGTGCCACATGATTTTGATCATCACTGCTCACCCATTCTATAAAAGTGTATCTATGATGTAAAGTGTTAAACACTTTTGCACATCTATGCGTTCTGATCAGTGCCCAAGGTTATAAAACTGAGCATGGAAACCAGTCTCAAATCTCAAGCATCTAATTGGCTGAAATGGCAACTGGTAGCCATTTCAGCCAATCAGATGCTTGAGATTTTAGACTGGTTTCCAATCTCAGCTTTATAACCTTCAGGCCAGGGTCTGCTGTTTGCAATTCTATTGTCAATGAAATTCAGCAAAAATACTCGTACGAAAATTGACAAATTTCTATAAATGCTTATAAATATGAAAATAAACAGATGGTCTAAATACCAGTAAGAACATTTTATGTTAACTACCCATAGTACATGTATGTCTCCAAATCAATAAACTTGTTCCTTTGTAAAAGAAATAGATCAGAAATGGTATTATATAATTTCAATAACCAATTTGATGAATATTTGCCAAATAAGCATTTATTCACCTTGAAACACAATGAGTAAATATTTTTTTCTATGTGTGTAATAGTCCATTATAAATTTATAACATTAATGATAATTTTAAAAATCTAGTTATTTTCAAAAGTTTTATTTGTTAGAAAAAATGAGTATGCACAAAACCTATACTTAAGAATTCTGCTGACCGAATTTAAAGATTACTCTTTTCATTGACCAATTTTAAACTTGTAACTTTTTAATGACCCAAACTCGGTTTTAATGGTTATTTACTAAGTGGTCATTGCACGGACCAAGTGTAAAATGGATATTATCTTCTATTTGAACTAAAACTTGACAATAAGTTGTGGAAGCCCTAGACACCTTGAACTGACCATCAACCAGACAAATGAAGCAAATTAAGAGCAGATCACAAGACTGACCCAAGTTTATGAAACTACAAAATTTATGTACCACGCACAAGACTGACAAAGTTTATAAAACTACCCACTACCCAGGCATCAACAAGTATGTCAGTTTGAAGAATTTCCATAAACTTCCTATAAAACACCCCTCCCCTAATAAACACCCCCACCCCATAATGTTTTTTTTTTTAAAAAAAAGGAGTAAATCTATATTTATTTACCAATATCCTTCAGAATCTATTACTTATATAAAAATAATATAAATAATGAGTGGCCCCCTTTCAGAAAATGCCACGCCCCCAGGGCATTTAACCCTTTCCTGGATATATACGCATTTTAACGCATGTGCGACCAGTGTAGATCCAGATCAGCCAGCACATCTGTGCCGTCTGATCAGGATCTGCACTGGTCGAATTTTTGTCAGAAATAACCTAATGAATCAAAAAGCAAACAGTTTAGATCCTGATCAGACGGCACAGATGTGCCGGCTGATCTGGATCTAAACTGTTCGCCCTAGCAATAAAGGTGTATCTGTAGGGGAAAGGGTTAAATGGAATTTTAAGGTTTATCTATGGATTTAGATTATGGATATATAATAACTACTATTTATCTCCTGCAACAGAGATTAAATAAAAATTTCTAAGGTAACGGCAATGTACCCCGGTATACTTAGTTTTTTTTAATTTTCACAGATGAACAAATTATGCACACAAAACTGTACATATAAAATAGGAACTTGTATATGCTACCTGCTTTTATGTCTATTAATAATATGGAAAACAGGCAAGTGTGTCCAGTATTTGGAGCATATTATAAATACTACTATCGGTATATTCACTGCTTCACTACCTGTACAAACACATTTTCTGCCTTGATGCGCCTACAGCAATGACATTTGTTAAGTTATTGGTTTTGTCCAGGATGTCGGTCATATTTCTTTTATAATAAAGCGAGCTTGGTATACATACATACATATACATGTTACTGTCTCCAAAATTTATTTAGTTATATCAAAAACATGCATTACCAAAAATAGTATGTCACATATTATTTTTGGTTAATATGCATGACTTTGATATAATTAACAGAAATTTTGGAGAATTACTTTTTATTTGAAGTTTGCTGTAAGTTTTAGGGCATAGTGACTCATTATTACATTCCCTATGCTATTTCTGGCCAACAAGCAAACAGTGTAGATCCAGATTAGCCAGCACATGTGCTGTCTGACCAGGATCTACACTGTTCACTGTTAAATTCATTAGATTATACCAAGAAGTGACCAGTTTATATTCAGACCAGACACCATAGTCTACTGTACAGCTTTACACACGCAGGGATTCCTATGAACCCTGTTTTTCAAAAGCTATTGAAATCCCTACATATTCTTGATTTCAAAATTACCTCTTTATCCCTTTTTCTGTTACTGATCGTACTTCGGTCAGGGGGGTAGCCGATAATGACAATATATAGAGCATATTGAGAAACACGTTTTATAATGGTAAACGTTAAAATTAGTGAAAACTTTTAAAACATTTTTGATTTAGCAATCAATTGTAACTTGTCATAAAAATTATCTAATGCTGGTACTTAATTGTAAAATTTTCTTATTCTGTTCTTTATCAACCTATCAACCTTTACAGACAAAGCTAATGTCGCTATCCCAATTTTTAACTGAGAAAACTGATAAAGTAAAATAAAATCAAATAATTTTGGTGTCACTTAGTATATTTTAACATATGCAGGAACTGTCTACTGGAAACTTTGTTGATTTTAATAAACATTTTAAAATATTATTAATTTTATGCATAGCTGCTATGTCGTTTTATAATATTATTTGAGTACCTCTCTGACTGATTGTACGGAAGTACCGACTTCTGTTGTTTAGACACTCATCTTGAAATGGTCGATTATCAATATGATATTCGACCAGTGTTGATCCAGATCATCCGGCTGTTGAAATTTTTTCAGAACTAGTGATATGCTGTCATAGCCACAGGCTTTGGATTATGAAAAGGATTCATTAAGTGCTCATTGACGATAAGAAGTTAATACTTGACTTTCATTGGTTCCTTAATTTTTACTGAATTTACCATTTTGGAAGAAGTGGTGGAGTGGAAGGCGTGGAGGAGTGGCAGGGAGTAACAAATTCGCCACAAGCCTTTGGCAAGCTTTGATATTTTTAAGACCGTACTTTATCACTAGTGTTAATCTAGCGTTTATATAATAAAGAAAAATAGCTTACCTCGTCTGATATCCTGTGGCTGTGTGGTGATACTTTCCATTTGTTTTTGCACTGTTATTGCCCAAGTTTGTCGGCTATGAATATGCTCAGTTTTGTTAGGTATAATCTACAGAAGATCGGATCAACAACTTATTTATCGTGCATCAAAACACTGAATGACGAAATATTTTGTTGTTTACACCGGATCGATAATTTGTCCTTGACTTTTTGATACACCTTGTTTTTGATTGGCTAAAACTAGGAGGCTTGGCGATTTGGTGGAAATTTTAAAAGGGAGGTAACTTCTGCAGAACTTTCCGCTCTAGCTTTTTAGATTTCTTCCCTTAGCGCATTGTAGGAAAATTACTGCGTTGGAGCTTCGATCCGATAATATTAATAATAATAATAATAATAAAAAAAATAATAATAATAAATGAATAATAATAAATGAATAATAATAATAATTATTATTATAATAATAAATAATATGAGCTAAAACCTTAGCTTTAACTTAGTCTTAGCGTTGAATACTATATTAAATATACGATATTCATTATCCTTTAAAAAGTATATTTAAAACACGAGCTATATAATATACACAATATTATTTTGCGAAAGCAGGTAGACACATAGTCTCAATAATTCGACTGCAAGCACAGACCCATGATCATACTGACTTTTTACAGTATGTCCTTTACGCCCATCGTATATATAAAAAAGTCCTTGTTGCGCACAAATACCGGTAGTTGGGCTAGTGAACACATAGGGATCCTAGTATACTGTCCTGCGGCGTCTTCCTCCGATGGTCCCAAAATTTACAATGAAACCCGATGTTGCCTGGAATCTGAGCTTTCTAGATTTCTGATGTTGCCTATAACTTTGAAAGTCTCACATGATAAATCTTTATTTAAAGTCTATATTATTATAACTGAATAACATTAGAAATGCATACAGGCCTGCCAAAACTTTTTCATTAAAAAATCCGGAGATTTCGACTGAATATTTCAATGATGACGACGGTGATGATGATGATCATGCTGTTGTTGTTTTAATTTCTTGTTGCTGCTGTTAACTATGAGTGTGACTAAACAAAAACGATGATAATGATGTTGTTTAATGTCTTGTTGTTCTGTTAACTATGGTTGTGACTGAACAAAAATGATGATGATTATGATGATGATGACGACGAAGATGATGATGAAAAGTATATTTTCTTATATTCTTCAAAGAAGTTAATAAATGTATTTTGCCGATTTTGATAGAAATGGTTCAAGAACTTGTTTAAGAATGACATAAATCGTTAATTCATTTTCAAATTTCTGTTAAACATGTTAAGACTTCTTTTTGACAATATTATAAATTATGAACATGCCATAAAAAAGATAAAGGCAGGTGTACCATCGAGGCCCTTGTTTAGTTTATGACACGCGGTTATTGTATAGTTGTGCCAGAGGCACTAAGGCAGCATGTCACTGACCACAGCCTCGTTATCTCGTAATAAATTAATCGCACAACTTAAATTAAGATTACAATTAATCTTAATTTTTTGCAATTTCATATAAATCCGGAGATTTTTACTATAAATCCGGAGATCCGGAGAAGTAACTTAAAATCCTGAGAATTCGGATTAAGTCCGGAGATTTGGCAGGCCTGTGCATATCTTTTGACCGACATTGTCCTACTAACTTAATACTTGGAATTTATCATCTGCATGAACAAAGCCATCTGTGATTACAGGAATAAGAACTCATATTTCAAGCGCTATTTTCTTTTGAGTTATGCGACATTCAAATTAGTGTAATAAAATAATGATAATAGAAACAGCTTTGGGATAGTCTACAGGTGATCGATTCCACAAACTGCTTTATTTGCATCAAAACACCGACGAACTATTTTGTTGTTTACACGTATCGATAACTCGTCCTTGACTTTTTGTTACACCTTGTTTTTGATTGGCTACAACTGGGAGGTTTGGCGATTTGGTGGAAATTTTTAAGAGAGTGATAACCTCAGCAGAATTTTCCGCGCTCGCAATTTCCGGTTTTCTCCCTTAGCGCATGGAAGGGAGATGACTGCGTCGGAGTTGTTTACAGGTTTGATTTACTACTACTGCTGCTGATGATGATATTAGGTGGTTCGATTTGGTTGCTCGAATCCCCTTTTGGGAAGCAATATTTAGTAATTTTCATGGATATTTTGACCAGAAGTTGAATATGACCATGTAACATATGACTGGTTCCGAACGAACCTCTTTTCTGATATTTTGCTTTCAGTCATACAGGTTTTTACCATTACGTAGTAAAAATTGGAACTGAACAAATTCTTATTTCAAATGAAGCTTTTTATCAGTAAAATGATTAAAAAAATCACAAGTTAAACAAAACATGAGAATATAAATGATAAAAACATAGTTTACGCTCAGTAAACAAAGTGATTAAATTTCATAAAGACTGACTGTAGAATTGTGTTGTACTTCAGACAAATGTCAGTAGTATCAACCGCATTTTTTTAACGAAGACTTTTTTCAGTCATCTCAATAACCATACAAGGCTATACACCCTTAACCTTCACTTCGTTGTAAAGAAGAGGCTTTTCTTTGTTTAAATAACTCAGTTTGGTTTCCACACTAAATGGAAAATTACTGAATGTTACCTGTTTAGTTTTGAACAAGTTCATTCATCTTTGTTGGCGAATCGGCAACATCTTGCATTTGCCTTTGGCCATTTACAATAGAACATATATGGCAAATACAGAACATTACACAAAGCATTCATTTACATGTTACAATAATTGAATAACTATATTAACGTAATCGTATTAAAGACACAAATAGTATATAAGAACAGAATAGTAACAAACAACAAAGAAGACACTTGAGTGTTATACATGAATGACATTTTCAAGATCAAAATGGAGAAGTGATTGTTTTAATAACTTTATTTTCATCTCACAAAGGTTAACAAAACAACTGTATTCAATTTATGAAATCGATATGCATATTCAATTTACTCATATAATAAAAAATTGTCTGCCAAGAAAAAATTGTTGTGCTAATTCCGAATTCATTTGTGCCTGAGTATCACAAAGCCATCTAATTGTAAGACCCAGATTATGCATAAAAGTTATTTTTATTTCGATTTGCGTAAAAAAACTGGCAAAACACATTTCACAATGTGTGACTTATTCCTGAAAGTGGAATAAGAGTTTTCTTGAATTTGGGGTCAGATATTTTGTTCTTTTTACTGAAAGTTTAATGATCTTCAATACGGTTATCCTTACATTTATAAAAGTACTTGAACCATTGAATGAGCCGAACTCCAACAGTTAGTGCAGACTTCCCGAAAGTTGAAAAAAAGTGTCAGACATTTGGTCAGACAAGATGTGAAAAACTGTCTGACCGAAACAAATTCTGTCAGACCGAAACATGTTAAAAAGGTATAATAAAGTATTAGGAGTTCAAATTTTTGTCTGACATCCGGTCAGATAACATTAGAAAACATGTCTGACCGGCTGAAATTTTACCAGACAGGTCCTTCGGTCTGGCAACTTTCGGGAAGTCTGTAGTGGCAAATTATAATTGCCAAATATCAGTTATCAGTCATGTTCATTTGAGCATCAATCTGTGCTTTAAGCCATATACTCATTACACTTGAAAATCGAAATATATTGAAATCATATATATCCCGTTCAAATAAAAGAATATTTACAGGTTATGCATAAATTTTACCAGTGATGCAGTCTACTTGGAGATGTCAAAGCGTTCGGTTATGCCGTTTGACTCATAAGGAGAACGTGTTCTGAACAAAGAAAATTACTAATCAACGCTATCGTTCAGAGACAACGGAAACAAAACGGTGATCATGTCTGAAACTAAAACGTTTACACTTAAAGAAGTCAAGAGTCACAATGACTCCAAATCGACTTACCTTGTAATTTATGATAAAGTCTATGACGTGACCAAATTTCTAGAGGAGGTTAGTTTTCTGATGGCGATTTATTTTATTTTTGCATTTGTCAGTTTGTCAAGTGGGTGGGGTGCTTCACTCTGGAAACATAATTTCAAGATTGTTTTAATTATAATTTATATAGAACTGATTTGTTTGAGTCATCTATTCTTTGATAAGCTTATCTTTTCAATATCTGTCTCTATCATTTTGTTCTTTTTGATATGAAGAAGATGTCAGAAGTGTCCCAATTTTGGACCTGTCCTACATTTTAACCTCGCAAAATATGCAACTCGTATGTTTCATATATGATAAACTAATACTCTAAGGTCACTCTTTTAACCATCTCATTCATATGTATGTCATAACTTTAATATAAATTTTATATTAATGTATAACATTTTTCAAATTTCTTTCAGTGCCTGTCGGTGCCTGCACACTGAACAATCAAGCTAGTAAAGATAACTATCTTGGTGCTAAGTGAAAAAATTTAGCTGTTGCTAAAACCCAGTTCCAGTTAACTGCAATGTCAATTTGTTCAATTGATGATATTATTGTCTTGCCTTACAAACTATGGAAAAGGATATAATACAACCAATTTTAGAAACGGTTATAGATAGCAGTTACACACAGTTTCTTTAAAACAACAAACAAGTGTTAAATATAAAGCAATAACCCTTTACTTCGTATACACTGGTGTTATGTTTGTGTGATACCAGTGTAGATCCAGATCACATGCCATCTGATCTAGTTCAAAGATAACCAAAATCTATAGTGTATATCCTGATCAGATGGTAGATCTGTGCCATCTGGTTGGAATCTACACTGTTCACATTTTGATTCATAGATTATTTCTGACCAAATAGCTAACTGTATTGATCTTAATCAAAAGACACAGATGTTTCGGCCGATCTGGTTCTACTCTGGCACACATAATAGAACCCATATACATGGAGTAAAGGATAATTGCATTGATTAAAAATCTTCATTACATCATGTCATTTTGAGACCAGTGTAGATACAGATTAGCACAAATATCGATGCTGTGTATTCAAAATCTTTACTGTTCATTACTTGGTAAAACAATTTTAATTAATTAGAGTGCAACAATATGCAGGCTGATCTGAATCTGCCCTGATTGCACATGGGGAATGAATTGTATCCATGGAGTGAAGGGTTCATTGATACAAATTTACTGAAGTTATAATTTTATTTTCAGCACCCTGGTGGTGAAGAAGTACTTCTAGAGCAAGCAGGTACATGCACATTGTATATCATTTTGGTTGAAACATTTAGAGTGGTCATTACTGTTGTCTATTAAACTTTAAAAAAATATTGTAACTTGGTTTGTCTTGTTTTGTATATCCTCCAGATACCACTGCTTCATCATGTATAGTGTTGCAAAAAATCTGTTATTTTCAGTTTGCAAGGCATATTCTTATGTATTTTAATATGTCCAACTAAAACAATGATTTAGTTTTTAAGTACTTAATTGTATTCACTTCTAATATCAACATAATTCATATTTTCTACATAGTACACAAGATATAATGTATGCATTTAAGATTATAAATTGTATTACAACAAATAGAAATATTTTTTCTTTAGTTAGTTTAAGGGCCATCTACTGTCATCATTGCACATTCATCGGTAAAAGAGATTATGATGAAAATCTCCATAATGGCAAAATGCTGTTTAGTGAAACTTTGCACAAAAACATGTTATAAATATGTTGTTGGTTTGGGGGATGATTTGGTGGGGTGGATTTTGGTATTGTAACGGTGGGGTGGAGGTTTGGGACTGGTTTCAGTTTCTCAATTAGAAGTCAGTGCAGCTGCTAAAGAAGAAGTTTTACCTCGCAAATTTTGTTAAATGATCCAAAAATCTAGGTTCAATTGGTGAAACATCATTCTATGTTGATACTTAAAAATATATGATATTCACATGATTATTTGCTGTGGATTGACGTAACTGTAAAAAAATATCCCCCACAAATAATGAAGGCTTTGTGATAAATCAATATCAGGTCTGTGAACCCTTTATCAACTAAATTCATGTAAAAGACTCACTTTTCTTTGAATATTGACCAATTCATTTATTGTTCATGGATATTCTGCAACCAATCATTGGCCAAATAGGAAACAGTGAAGATCCTTATCAGACCACACAGGATGATCTGGGTCTACACTAATTGCATTTGTGATAGCTCTTTAAGTCAGCCAATATTTATTTTATTCTGTATTTTAGGGTCAGATGCTACAGATGCTTTTGAAGATGTTGGCCATTCGACAGATGCCCGAGAACTGATGAAAGATTATTTAATTGGAGAAATAGCTGAGGTGAGATGACTAGGTTCCTTCTGTTTGATCCAGCTGGTAAAGTAGATTATCTCTACTCCATATATACAAGTTTTTATGCATATGTGACCAGTGTAGATCCAGATCAGCTGTCTAATCTGGATATGCACTGATTGCATGTTGTTCAGGAATAACTTAATCAATAAAAAAACAAACAGTGTAGATTTTGATTAGATTGCACAGATGTGCCAGCTGATCTGGATCTACAATGTTTGCCCATGTGATAAAGGCATATCTATGGAATTATGGCTTTAACCATGTTGTAATATTAAAATAAAATTTTTAAACTTCAATTATTTAATAGTTATTTTTTAGCTCGACTATTCGAAGAATATGTCGAGCTATTGTACTCACTTGGGCGTCGGCGTCGCCGTCGCCGTCGGCGTCCCGCTTTGGTTAAAGTTTACGTGCAACCTACCTATATCTTAAAAACTACTATAGCTACATCTTTTAAACTTGGCACACTTCTTCGTCATCATGTCTGGAGTGTGTATGCCAAGAACCATAACTCTAACTTTCATTTTGATCAAATTATGGCCCTTTTTTGACTTATAATTTCAGGTTAAAGTTTGCGTGCAAGCTACTGTACAAACTCATAACTTCAATACTACTAATAGTACAGCTTTAAAACTTGGCACACTTGTTCATCATCATGTCCCGAGTGTGTATACCAAGAACCATAACTCTGACTTTACTTTTGTTCAAATTATGGCCCTTTTTTCGACTTAGAATTACAGGTTAAAGTTTGCGTGCAAGCTACTATACAAACTAATAACTTCAATACTACTTACACTACAGCTTTGAAACTTTCAACACTTGATCATCATCATATCCCAAGTGTGTATGCTAAGAACCATAACTCTAACTTCTATTTTGTTCAAATTATGCCCCTTTTTGACTTAGAATTTCAGGTTAAAGTTTGCATGCAAGCTACTCTACAAACCCATAACTTCCATACTACTTATACTACAGCTTTAAAACTTTCAACACTTGTTCATCATCATATTTGAAGTTTGTATGCCAAGAACCATAACTCTAACTTCAATTTTGTTCAAATTATTGCCCTTTTTCGACTTAGAATTTTTGGTTTTTGCCCCTTTTCACTTGAAATTAGAATTAAGACTTATAAATAATTGTTAAAGGTTCAATGTTAGTGTTTTTCATATGTAATGCTTTAGAAAATGTTTAAAACAGATGTACTTTACATACTTTGGTTGAAAGTGTTGAGAAATTGTGGGGTGGGTGGGGGCATATACTATACTATACTATACTATACTATACTATACTATACTATACTATACTATACTATACTATACTATACTATACCAGACCAGACCAGACCGAGACCCAAACCGAGACCGAGACCCAAACCGAGACCGAGACCCAAACCGAGACCGAGACACAAACCGAGACCGAGACCAAAACCGAGACCGAGACCAAAACCGAGACCGAGACCGAGACCCAAACCGAGACCGAGACCCAAACCGAGACCGAGACACAGACCGAGACCGAGACACAGACCGAGACCAAAACCGAGGCCAAAACCGAGACAGAGGCCAAAACCGAGACCAAAACCGAGACTGAGACCGAGACCCAAACCGAGACCGAGACCCAAACCGAGACCGAGACCCAAACCGAGACCGAGACACAAACCGAGACCGAGACACAAACCGAGACCGAGACACAAACCGAGACCGAGACACAAACCGAGACCGAGATCCAAACCGAGACCGAGACCCAAACCGAGATTGAGACCGAGACCCAAACCGAGTCCGAGACCCAAACCGAGACCGATACCTCAACCGAGACCCTGACCGAGACTCATACCGAGACCAAGACCCAGACCGAGACTCAGACCGAGACCCAGACCTAGTCGAGACCGAGACTATTACTATTACTATTACTATTCTATTACTATACTATTACTATACTATACTATTACTATACTATACTATTACTATACTATACTATACAATTACTATACTATACTATTACTATTCTATTACTATTACTATAACTATACTATTACTATTACTATACTATTACTATGCTATTACTATTACTATACTATTACAACACCAGCAACACCAATACCACCACCAACAACATTAACACCACCACCAACATCAACACCACCACCAACAACAACAACAACAACACCAACACCCCCACCACCAGCAACAACACTACCACCGCCAGTAACAACACCAACAATGACAACACCAGCAACCAGCATACCATACTGTACTTCACCACGCCACACCACTTTAGGTGGGCAGGGATAGTAGGTTGATGGGTGTCGGATCAGGGGTTTATGGGCTGGGTTGTGTTAACCCTAAAAAAATCTACAATAATAAATTAAGTGTAATTTATTTATTTCCTAACTTGGATTAAGAAACTTTTGTTCATGTGTGTTTGTTGGAGGTGTCATAAACTCCTGAATCACTCCCCAGTTTAAATGAAGCCCAGTTACAATGTGCTTAATAATTCTGACTTTTCGAATAGTCGAGCTTGCAGTCGTTTCCGACTGGCTCTTGTTTATATTAACAATAAATATTTTTAACATCTAAATATTTTTTTGCAGGAATTAGTTACCGTTCCACCCTAAATGCACTGTTGTTATTGTTTATTGAGTTAACTTTATTTAAAAATTGTGCTATTCAATGAACATTCAACAATTTCTTTTTGGACAATTTTTGAAGCACATTAACATATTTTTGTTTTCTCTTTTCAGAAAACATTTTATGAAGAGTAATAAAATATGCCATGTATATAAAACATCTCTGTTTTTTCTTTCAGGCTGACAGAAAAAATAGAAAAGTACAGGTATCATTTCATTATTAATTACTTGGTTATGATTTGTATAGACTGTGACATATGTATCATTATATTTCACATGGATTTAATATATTTTTGCATATTTTGACCGAGGGGATAGTATGCAAAAACAAACCCCAGCGAAATCAAGCAATAGGAAACATGTTTCTTATTGTATCAGGATAATACTTCACAAATTTATGAGTTTACGAAAATGTCAGACTTTAAGAGACAATATTTTATGACATTAATTAGTGGTGTGCTCAAATGGTTTCTTCATGAAGTTTAAATCTCTTTTTTTTCCTAGGAGAAGACAACTCCATCAGCACCACAAGTACAGTCAAGGTTAGTAATCTCCCTTATAATAAACAAGCCAGTAATAAACCATCTTTTGACTTTGTTTGAAAGTATGGAAATTATAATTAATTTGCCACTATTTATTTTCTTTAATTGCCAATGTATTTCTCCATCAACATATAATATGAATATTATATTCATTGAACTCGGCAGATATAATAATGTCAAACAGGGCCACTCACCAAACCCCATCCAAGACCAGGCCCCAAGATTATAAAACTAAGAATAGAGACCAGCCTCAAATATAAGGATCTGATTGACTGAAATGGAGACTTATCGTCTCCTTATCAGATTCTTGAGATTTGAGACCGGTCTCCAATCCCAGTTTTAGAATTTTCAGCCCTGGAATAAAGGAGATTTATCAAATAACCTTGACATTTCCTTGTTTTGTCTTTTTCAGCAGCGGCTGGACAGGATGGCTCATACCACTCGGAATAGCGATAGCGGCTGCGTTAGTCTACAGATTTGTTATAGCTCCCGGAAGTGCATGATAGCCAAACATGTGATCATATTAACGAATAGTAATAAAGGAATTTGTACAGTTTTATAGTTTCACACCTGAAAATATTTAATACAAAAATTGTGATCATAACTTAAACTAAAGTCAACTTAACATGTGATTTTATATACGAGATAGCATTGCTGCTGAGAAAGTCAATAAATAACTCTGTACTCCATATATTGATGTTTTAACATATGTTCACTCGGTGCTTGGTAGATTGAGATCAGCTGGCACATCTATGCCATCTGATCTGGATCTACAATGCTTGCCTCTTGGTCAGAAATATCACCATGGCTCTAAAGCTTATAGTGTAGATCCTGATCAGGCAGCACAGATGTGCTTTCTGATCTAGATCTATACTCTTCGCCATGGGATAACAGCCATATCCCATGGAGTAAAGAGTTAACCAAGAATACCCAGTTTTGATTACCATACTTTCAATTTTTCAGATAAAATTTTTTTTTGCTAGAACATATTGTTGATTTGTCAAGGTATGCTTTCAAGTTACCTAGCAGAGGCCATACAAATTTGCCGTTATTTTTATATTGCACTATTCAAGTTTTGTTCAAACAGCTTAAACCATAAACTTGTTTTCATGTAAAATGTTCTCTTAGGTATTTTTGTGTTTATATTGTACATGACGTTTGTAAGACGAAAAATGAAAAAAAGAAAATCCAGTGTAGTTACAAAATTTAAAAAAAGTTATGTTATTTGTTTGCTAGTAGTATGTATCTTTTCAATTGCTGCTTTTGAAAGTTAATTATATTTAAAGTTATTTAAGGAATCGTAAATTGGCTGCTTTAAACACAATCATTATACATTTTATATGGATATTTGTTACTGATTAGTTTATATTGTTTCTTTTCAAAGGTTCTTGGCATTGTTTTAAATCCGTTGAAATAGTATAAATCGATGAACAAAAGAGTAACATCAAAAAATTAATTTAGTTCCCATGTTGTCCTATACTTGAGGAAATATTTATATTTTACTCAAACAGATTAATTTATGATGTAACTTCATTTATAATGTAAATCATGTTGTTATATGTATTCTCTAAAAAGCACTAAGAAATGTCAGTAATAAACCCTTTATTCCATATATACTGGTTTAATCGCCAATGCAACAGGGGGCCTACCGATATACAGAGTTATCTCCCATTGAGAGTGGTTTCCCTTGCCGATTGGGTAGTTCCGGTTTAGAAGCGGTAATAAGAATAGCGTAAGAAGTGTATATAAAAAGTCTCAAAATGCTTCCGAAGTTTAAATGCATTGTCGAATAAACAAAGAAAGTGAAACCGGTATATCAGGAATTAAACCATTATATTTGAAAAATGATTTTCGGTTTACAACTTAATACAATTTTACTTATTTACGTTACGAAATTTGATTTATTGGCTGGCATGGAAATTATAGCTTTTTCAAACATGCACTAAAGTATTCGGCCAGTCACCGTTAAGGCTTGCAAACAATGCTAATTAAGTAAAGGGCCTGGTGTTTTATGTTACATAATGTTATGTAATCATGTTACGTTATCTAATTAGCAAGACAGGGGTCTTGCCAGCTGGATGTGTGATAAAGGCCTTTTGAAGTTTAGATGTTGACACTGTAAGAGGTTGAGAAAGTTGGATGTTGGGGGTACAAGTGTTGTTTTAAGAAATTGACTAGGGATTAAATATGCTAATTAATTGTCGCAATGTTGTTTGAGACCCGAGGCATGTTTATTTGATTTTTGCAACTTAAAGTGCTCCAAACTGAATTGAAAAAAGCCCTTGGGAAGAATTTACTTAAAAATATAGTTATTTTATGAAATAAAATTGATTGTAAAACTAACTAAGCTAAAAATTCAGAAATAAAGAGGAAAACGTGAAAACATTATGAAAACCATGTTTGAATATGTTCTAAATGATATAAGAAAGAACTGTTGTTGTTTTTTTTTAAAGAAAGAGAGCAGCACATTAAAATAATACGAAGAGGGCACAAATCTGTGAAGCAAATGACGTGGATTAAATTTGTAGGAAAAGACTCAGTAATTAATAATCTTTTAATTCCTTTAAAAAATGTATCATCGGCATGAAAGAACATGCATAAAAATGAATGGTCGTTATATTGGCGGACGTCAAACTTAAACTTAAATACGTAAACTCATATACAAGTATTATAACTTTAATTAACTACATTTTCTAAGGTTTACTAACTTTTATCTTTCTCAAACCTGCCTCTTTGAGCATAAGAAATGCGTAATCTCTTAATTAGTTACGGGGTCGAACATAACGATGTTGAACACAAACCGCTCAAGCTTACTTTAATGGTTTGAAGAGAAATACTATGTGGTGCCCTTTTAAAACTATCTAGTTTCTAATTCAGTGATAATAATCAAACGTTATTAGGCATATTGCTGATCTCTTACCAACTAGACCCTATTAAAACGTATTGAAAACGACCATGGATGACTACTGCGCTATTATGTTTTAATTCTCATTCTCAGACCGGAACTACCCAGTAGCAGGTGCGCGTTGCAAAGGGAGGTAACTTAAGACAGAATATTGAGATAACTCCGTATATCGGTAGGACCCCATTAGTGTAGATCCAGGTCAGCTTGCACATAGTTGCCATCTAATCTGGTTCTATATTGGCCGCATTGTGGTCAAAAGTAATGCAATGAATCTTAAAGCAAACACAGCAAATCCTGATCAACTGAACTGGATCTTGACATTTCAATCACATAATTTACATTATATATGTATACGGCATAAAGGGTTAATAAACTGATTAAAAGATTTTACGTTAAATAGTAATAAAGCAAATGAAAACAAACCGTCTGTTTTATGATTTTTGTGGTTTCAGTAGTCTAAACATTTCAAAGGTAAAAAATGTATGTTTGCTATGCTAAATGCAGAAGCAGACATTTTAATGGGAAGTTGGAAAAGTTTGCAGACTTATAACAGAAGAAATGTTCTTATTAAATTTAAAGCATACCAAAGACCTGTATAAATGTTGTTAAAAGTTCCAGTTTTATATTGATACATGTACATTTAGTTTGTGCTTGCTCTAGTACAGAATTGTTGTTGGGTTATCTAATTGAAATCCAGTAATACTTTGTTTTGACTGAATTAGTTAGATTTTAAGTCGAAAATTAAAATGCAGTTAAATAAAAAATTAACACCAATGTGTTTTAAGTTAAGCGGAGTGGTTATGTTATTCCATTTCATTGCTTGAATATATTTGTTTTAAGTTTTTACAGGACCAAAGTTTTGTATGCATGCTTTGTAAATTAGAATACTACATAATTCATAACGCTCCTTGTTTGCAGGTCATTTCATTGTCTGCTTTGAAATGCATTGTCGGCAACAATGTATGTTTGAGATATTTGATGTCCAATGTTGTACTCTTTTGATTATAAAATCTTGAAAACAGTTGTGTTTACATTACATTATCAAGTTTGTAATTTCTTTATATTACATTAAAGACGAAATTGAATATGGTATTTTTTAATAAAAATTTCTGTCTGTATGTTGTTTAGAACATAATCACTTTTAACAATGAAACTGTTTTTGCTTTCAACATTGTGAATAAACATGCAAGTCTGTAATTACTTGTGTTTTCTTTATTTGTCCTATTTTATGCAGACAGCTGTTTCCAGCTAAATGAAAAAGATTAAGTTGCTTTTTTGTTAAATTATCTTGGAAATCCATTTGATGATGCTGTTTAAAGAAAAGACAAACCAAAGGAAAACATTTGTCCAGCCATCAGTTAGTGTGTCTCTGTCACGAAAATATTTCTGCCAGTTCTAATATATCCTTAAATTTGACAGAGACAATTACGGCCCTCTTTTATTGCACTGAATGAAAGCATATAGTTCGTTTGTCTGTTTATATGTCCCAAAATCTTGCCCGCTCTAAAACTCGTCAACCCCTTGAACAATTTAAAAATTATTTCGTAGAAACGTCAAAATGTCACGATGGACAGAACATAAAGTTACTCTCATCGTCAAGGTCAAGGTGACATTTCGGATTCCAGTTACAGGAGAAAAAATCATTTCTTCTCCATAACTCAGTAGCGTTGTGCCATGTGGCAGTAAAAAGTCTCCCCGTACATTCAATCAGTGCTGTTATAAGTTACGTCCTTTGAAGGTCGTTGAGCACGATATTTATGTACTATTGTTTAAATATTTCGGCCAGTTGTTAGATGGGTGATTTCAATATCCCAGCCGATATAGATTCGGATATTGTTCAATCACCCCAATGATATACTTCCTGCTTTTCAATTTTTGCCTTTGGCGTTGTCTGTGATATACAGGATTTATATTCTCAGATCCCCTGTCAAAATTCTAATTTGTTGAGTTCCGCCTATTGTTTTCTTGTTTAGGACAAACACATTCTTTTATCAGAGGACCATACGCCGCTGAACATGGAATGGTATTGCTCGGAAAATACCGCATTTAAGGATCCATGTTCGCTGCCATATGCATACCATTGTTTGGGATCCCCATTGTTTGCGATGGAGCAAAGTTGTACTGTTTATTGGTGTAAATATAAAATATCGAGTTGCGCTCAACCCGGGGCTAGGCGGCTTGGGCAGTAATTTCCATTTCCATAACTGCCCATGAACAGGCTCAATCAAACCGAGCCTGTAATATTTTCATATTTGTCGTGTTCGGTGGCTTTAAAGTTCCTTTTCACCTATTGAAATCTTTGAAGAATTTTAAAATCACTGGTAGAAATGTTCGGCGTAATGACTTGATGGACAGAACGTATAGTTATGCTGATCATCGTGGGTTAGGACACACTTGGGCCCAAGATCATAAAACTCAGTTTTGAGATCCGTCTCAAATCTCAAGGATTTGATTGGCTGAAATGGCGACTGGTCGCCATTTCAGCCAATCAGATGCTTGAGATTTATGACTGATCTCCAGATTTCATGATCTTGGGCATTGGGCTTCATTTTCTGAACTCACTCTCTTACACTTCATCTTTACCAAGTGGTTACTTCCTACTTTCACTTTCTACTTTCACTTTGAACCAGGAAGTAAGATTTCCTTGAATTTCTTGAAAACCCTAACATTATTTTGAAGGATTGGCACTAAACACTGTAGACCAGCATATACTTATTTCAGGTATGAGTTGCTTTGGTATATTGTTCATGAATTTCAGAGTTCTCATGCAAATGGTTTTTCTTTTGTTTTAGTATGTGCTTGGTAATTAGAACATGAATTAGACTAAATTGAGCTTGCAAACATTTACTACATCCATAGCTAAATACATTTATTTACTAAAATCTAGATGGCAATAAGTATTTCCCCCAAAATTCTTTTTTTTGAAATTTTAGACTGTTTTCGCCATTTGCAATGTTTGCGATACCTTAACTCAAAAAAAAAGTTCACCAATTACATTTAAAATTGCTTGGGTTTCTTTGGTTTGAATGAAAGATAGTGAAGATATCTGTCATATGTTTATCCACATAATTATGACTGTATAAAATAAGGCTGTCGAGTTATGTCAAAATTCTTGACATTGAGCCTTTTGCAGAGATGTAAAGTGAGTGTAAGGAACGACAACTCTGCGAAGGAGATTGTTTCTGAACTGTGACTTTGATTACCTGTATTGATTTGATTGAAGTCGGTTCTTTTATGTGTCTAGTTCAATTTGTAACACCAGGATACGTTTTTATTCCATTTAGTCACGCAATGGATGTTTTGATGCAAGATGTGCGAGGAATCGTTGCGTGAGAAAACAGACTCGAGAGAGACAATGAACACAATGGAAACAAAACTGTTTATTATAAAGCAATCAACTTGATGCAAGACTGATTGAGTTTTATGTCGTCAACATAAAGCAATTATTGCTGAATTAGAAAGTCCATTTAAGTTTCTTGATAAAAATCTTTGCCTGGTGTCTATAAAGGTTGCTCTCTCCAGATGTATTGGTCCCTCACCATCTTGAATTTTACAAAGCCTGAATGTTTGTCTTCAGTATGCTTGGTTGTGCATACACATCGATGAGTGAACTTACCTGTCCAGTGTGACTTTAATTTGAATGGTTCTCATTTTTTGTTAATTGTTCGTGGTGTCTGTTTTGAAATTGGTCATTTTATAAACCATACTCTCTCTTCCGCTCTTCTTCTGTGTGTGTGTGTGTGTGTGTGTGTGTGTGTGTGTGTGTGTGTGTGTGTGTGTGTGTGTGTGTGTGCGCGCGCGTGTGTGTGTGTGTGTGTGTGTGTGTGTGTGTTTGTGCGTGTGTGTGTGTTCTCGTATTGCCTGCTAAATGCGGAACTTCATGTGAATACACACCAACGAACTGCGGTACCACCGGGAACCGGGGAATTCCCCGTTTCGCACTGATGTCAAAAACGGCATTCTCGTTCATATTTTTACCAAAAAAATTGATTCCCTATCGAAATGGAAGAGTTCCCCATTTCCCTGATTTTTTTCTTTTGTGTGCGTATAATTTGTGTTTGCCGCAACTTTCAATTTGTGTTTCCAATTATTTTGTGTTCCCCATTTACGCTGTAAAAATTCTCGGTCATGTGTTCCCCAATTGCGCTGTAAAAATTCTCGATCAAGTGTATAACACGACGAGGCAGTAAAATAACGACAAAAAGGAAAAGAAAACATGTCAGTACCCTTAACTTCTTTGTTTCTACAGATATCTCAACAAAAAAGCATCTACATGCACATCTTCCGATCGCAACATAAATAGGTTCTTGGATTGAAGTAATTATTGTCAATTTTCCAAGATAACGAAAAACACGGCGATACCCGATAACTTTTTTTGTTTTTACAGATATAGCAAATATATTTTGCTTCATCACATTAATCTGTCATTCAGCTAACAAGTTAATCTAATTTAGTGACATGTCATGGACAGTCTGCTCTAGCCAGTAAAAGAAATTACAATACCAAAATAGAGCCCTGCAGCAAATAAATTTATAATTAATTAAGTTACGGTTAACATGAACTTCTCTGCAGAAAAAGTATGTTATTATTATTATTATTATTATTATTATTATTATTATTATTATTATTATTATTATTATTTAACTCTTACGTCATATGCATAGTTCTTACTCCAGGATAAACGTCGCCACAATTATCAGTTTCTTATTATATTAGAACTGGTTACAAAACGTCTTTTTCTACTTAATACTATCGACTTATTTCTGTATATTTTTTAGCAGTTTCTTCACAAAAGTATAGTTTAATCTATCTTTAAATAAATACTGCAAAAGAAATGCAAATATCATTTCAAATAATGGTGCAACACGCGAAGAAAGGAGGTAATATTATATCAGAAATATGCGGCAATGGCGCCATTTAAATTTATATTTCAAGTCGCATTATTTTACGGTTTTCTACGGAAACGTAAACTGACCCACCACATATTTGAACGAAATAACTGTTGTTTTATTTGCTTTTATTTGTAAAAATCTTAAACAATAATTGTATATTTTCATCAAATTTGTATTTTGGTTAGATATGCGTTTGATGTTTATGTCCTGCGTAAATAAATATATCCATGTTTTAAATACGTTAAACGAACATATGCGTTTTGCGTAATAAATAATGTTTATTTATGATCGTTATATATTTATGTGTTAAATATCAATCTAATTATTTCCGCCCAAAATAATTTCGTTCAAATTCTCGATATTTGTTTATGATTTTCGCGGGCTTGCAGCAACTGCATCAGGGGCGGATCCAGTGGAATGGGGGGGTACCAGGGGCACGTGCCCCCCGGCAAGTGGCACGCACCAATTATAGGGGCACGTGTTAAAATCAACCTCGATTTAAATTTTTATTGCAACAAAAATCTAAAATCGGACAACGCCGGTAGCCTACGACACTGCTAGGATAGGAAATGGACGGATTCATTTTAAGAAGTGTCATCCTATTTTGTCCCATTTATCATCCAACAGCCCTCGAATAAACGCTTCAGTGATTTCTATAGCTTGCCTTAGATGCACATTGATTCGTAGACGGGTTACGTGATAAAATCCGAAACCCAACCGATGTTTTGCTTGGCTTGCGCGCATATTACAGCGGAATGGTGTTGTAAAATTTCTTAGTATATGTTTTGTTTTTTGTTTTAAATTAAGCTAGGTACAATGCAAAGAACTGCTATAAATTTACTGGTAAAAACGCACTAATTTTTTCTTGATATTTTTAAACAGTAGTTATGTGCTCTTTTTGCGTTTGTTTCGTGAAGAAAATGCCAGGGGCATTGCTTTGTAAATTTTAACCGTAATAGGAACTGATTTGGAAGCTTAAAGCACTATTAAGCGAGGTCCTCTGTGCATAAGCCTCACATTTACTAAATCATTCGCATTGTTGTAGATGGTATTTTCAACACTTCTAAACATCCTGGAGTCTCGGGCGGAGGTCGGGCATCAATACTTTAAAGTAGACAACGTTAAGCTGTCTATCTGGTATATTTTCTGAGATCTAAGTCAATGCACCACACCTTTCACAAAAGATGTCATCTTACTACTGTACCGTTTTAAGTCAAGTTAAACAAACAGTGATATAAAATTATGTGGTTGAGCAGAGAAGAGCGGTTTCGCCGGAAGAGTTACGCCCTCTTTATCCCTACCCCCTCCCCCCTCAATTTTTGACAGGGGTCGACAACATATGTGCCCCCACCCCACCGGCAAGCAGACCTCTGGATCCGTCCCTGTGCATGCTGACGCGACGCGATAAATTATGGCGGAAGACACATCCCCCGCGTGCAACGAGGTAAGCGTAGCCAATGTCTTTAATCCTTTATTAATTCACGGCTATCGAACAAACTTCAATTACGGTATGTTTGCTTCAAATAAATACAAAATAAATATACCAATGCTTTATATATTTCTTAAAATATAATTCTAGTTAACAATGGTAAACTATATATTGATTCATTTGTTAATGTGACTGTTTCTAAACAATTATGTATTTTCAATAACTTATCAACAATTTTGAAACCAATTATATAATAACGTTTTCTTAGAAAAACGGTAATGATACAACTATTTGTACATGGTTAATATCTCTGCGGCAGCAAGTGTTTACGATAATAAGTTTTATTGTTAACTTAAAATAAAGTTAGGAAAAAATAATAGAAATGAATATTTAAAAAAGTTAACAACACTTAAACTAACAATTTTTGTTTGCATAACAGATAAGGGCTGTACAAATAATAACTTCAATATAATAAATAAACAATATACGGGGGTCAGTTTACGTTTCCGTAGTTTTCTGTTGCATTTTCAAATTGTTTTAAGGGCTTATTTCTCTTTATATTTTCATCAGTTTTATTGTAAATTAAATTTTAATGTGTTTTTAAAAGTACAAATAATACCATTGAAAAATATATAGCATTTAAGTCGAATGATACCAATATAAATCAAGTCATCGCAAGGCATGTTGGCTGTTAGCGCGAATTCATTTTTCGTCTTATTTAAAATAATTACTGCGGACTCATTTCTGTTTCTATTTCAATCGTTTTTTTTTAATTCAAGTTTATTATTTTAACACACAATACTTAAATCGTTTTTAAGTCAAATTTATTCTTTAAACAAATAATAATATGAAACAGTTTTTAAATATCTATTACGTGATGGGAATACTGCATGTCAGTATAAGTATTTCAAGTCGCATTATTTTATGGTTTTCCGTTGCATACTATCAAATTGTTATTACGGGCATATTTCTCATTATATTTTCATCGGATTTGTTGTAAATACAAGTTGAATGTGTTGTTAAATGTACAAAGAACCCCGTTTAAAAATATGGCATGTAAGTGGGAAAATACCTGTCGAAATCAAGTCAGCGCAAGCCGCTTTGCTATTGAAAGTAATATATTTTAACCAAAAGCGGTACTTTACAACTGGATTGAAGTTGTTTACTATATGTAATTGTTGTCAATTTTCCAAGATAACGAAAAACACGTTGGTACCCGATAACTTTCTTTGTTTTTACAGATAATTCAAATTTTATTTTGCTTCATCGCATTAATTTGTCATTCAAATAACAAGTTAATCGTGTTAAACTTGTTGAATGTAAACGCGTGTCATTCAGTTAACAAGTTAATCTAATTTAGTTAGTGTCTTGTCATGGACAGTCTGCTCAAGGCAGATTATAGCACACACAAAAGCAGTTACACTACACAAATAAAGCCATATAGCAAATAAACTTTTATTTATTTACTGTTAACATGAAGTTCTTAAAATATAATCCATCCTCGTTGGCAGAAAAAAGTTTTAGTTGTTAAACGTCGCTGTTTTCGGGTTGTTTTTGTGTGTTGTTGTTGTTGTTGTTTCTTATTTTAATCACACATTCTTGTAATTGTGTGACCTGCAGGGGCAATATGAGAAAGTCCGATCGCAAGGGCGGATCCAGGATTTTTTTTCAGGGGGGGTCCGGATAATTCCAGGGGGGGGTCCGGACCCCCCCCCCCCCCCCCGACCCCCCCGCTAGATCCGCCCATGCAATGGTATGTTTGTTTGTTTGGGTTTAACGGCCCTTCAACACAATAAGGTCATATCGAGCCTGCACATTTACATGTCGATAAACCCATTCCATTCGCCCAGGATTAATGTATAATTTCACATTTATTTGAATGGGAGTTTTGAGTTGTGTACATTCATAAGATTAAAATTTGGTTGACAAACCTCATTGAAACACACAATCTTGAATTTGCTTTAATTTTTACAAGTCAAAATTTAATATCACCATATTTTTCAGGGGGGGGGGGGGGGTCCGGATAATTCCAGGGGGGGTCCGGACCCCCCCCCCCCCCCCGACCCCCCCCCCCCCCGCTAGATCCGCCCATGGATCGAGCGCGACCAATCAATCAATCAATCAATCAAGCAAGCAAGCAAGCAATTAATTTGACTAATAAATCATAGTTATAATTAGATTCTGAATATCTCCCACGTAAGTAAGACTTTGACTTTTATCTTTATCTTTTTTTTAACAATTAGTATTTTTAACATTGTTACATTCGCTTTTTATTAATTTAATAAAACTAATCTTAAAATTATATTAAGGTGGATTTAAAGCGAGTTATATTAGTCAAAAATTAGAGGGTTTTTTATTTTCGGTAGAAGTTCACTTTCAGTGTAATATTTTCCGAAAAGAAAACAATTTATTTTTCTGAATTTACGAAGCATATTGATGCTGGGCCGAGATTGACTGCACTTCAGCTTTAAAGGAACTGACAAGTGGCACACCAGCTTAAAGAAAGAGTAGATTTAATCCAAAGCGCCGACTCAACCAGCAAGTCTTAAGTGCCGCGAAAATTTCGAATGTTATATGTCTGCCAAAAGCACCAACTTCATCATCATCATCAACAGCAACAGCAGAACCAACGCCATGTTCTCGTCGACAACCGTCATCATCGTGAACAACAGCAATATCATCGTAATCATCAGCAGCGGCAGCACCAACACCAAGCTCTCGAAGTCAACCGTAATCATCGTCATCAACAGGAGGAACCTCATCATCAGCAGCAGCAATGCCAGCTTCTCAACGTAAACCACCATCATAACCATCATCATCATAATCATCATCATCATCATCTAAAACGTTAGCAGTAGCATTAGCAGTAATTTTATCATCTCAACGTTTATCTCCTAACTTAAATGTACAATAATTGGTTCCGCCATGTTTCCCGTTTCTATGACAAGTAAACCATGAATGATTCTTCATAAATATTGTTAAAACAAATAACCAGATTGTAAAAACTTTTCTTAAAATTAGTGCATTTTTAACACTAAGAATTTCGCTTACCAAACAGAGTTATTGAATTTCAATTTGTATGTTCCATTGTCATATATAGAACACAAAATGTGTGTTATTTCGTTCACCAGAGAAAATGGATTAATATAAGAATTCTCATACCTTATTTCTATAAATATTTGTTTATGTACATGTAACATGCTATATATGGTATATAAATATTGTTTATATACCATCGCAGGAATTGCATGGCTAGGCGCTGTCGCCGTGGCGGTGCGGGTTCGCTCCCAGCTAGAGACACTATCATTTTAAACTAACCCCGACTTTTAAAGTCCCTTTTTACTGTGACATTACTAATATCTTAGCCTTTGGAAAACCTGGGGGTACAAATAAATGGAAAAAAAAAGAACTTGTGACATATCTATTAGAAAAAGTTAAAAGCATTCGTCGGGATTTACATTACCTAGCATAATTAACGAAGTGTCTCCTCGGCCGGGCCCAGTTGAGGAGATCCAGAGTATCCTCGGTCGGCTGCCGGTCGAGGATAGTATACAGCTACTATTTTCTCCTTGACTGTCTCCGGTCTCATCGAGATGTTCCCGGATCGGTGATGATACAAATATGATATGAATTCACATTCACATGCCATCACTAGTGTAATTCATTTTAGTTAAATGCGTCGTCCACAGGTTTGGTAATTAGCCTATTGTTTATCGTTATTCAATAATCTCCGATGTATCTATATCATTTGGTTCTTTATAAAATTATAAAACTATTTCATGTCGTCACGGTTATTCTGTGTTGATTGTACATCGAATCTTCGGAGTAATGTACATGTATTTGTGTAGAAGTTTGTTTTCCATTCTAACTAATTGGCAGCAAGATGTCTATAGAGGGCCTTAAAAATTTTCTATAGAGTTTCAAACTGGCGAAACTTTTCCAGCTTATGTCAATTTAAAAGTTAAAATTTTAAGATATCAGAAACAAGAAAACCTGCATTTTTAAAAACGAGAGTCAAGCCAAAAAAGCTCGCGCGCCAAAGAAAAACTTCAACGACAATATTACATGTAAATTGAGTGATTTTACGTAGATTAACTGTAGTGTTCAGTTGTATGCATGGGGCAGGAAATTTAAATCAAACGGAAAAAGGCAAATTAGGCATGTAATTTTAAAATTTGGTAATTCTGAATATTTTGTCACTCGGATAAGCATAGGCGTAGTCAATGGGGCGGCAGCCGCCCCAATATTTCGACTAACTAAAAAAATATTTGAGCGGTGAGGTTAAAATATAACGGCGGCTAGTGGTATATATAAAATGATTTTGTTTATTGTATTTGTCAGATGTCAGTTGAAAGGATAACTGGAGACATGTTACCTCAATTTGGGTGTCCAGTCTTAACAAGTACTTCATGTATCACAGGGTCGAATGCAAGATTTCAAGAAAGGGGGTTTATTTTGGGCATTCTTAAAGATGTCTGACGACAATTACCAACTTATCAGCACAATTCCCATGAAAATTAAATATATAACTGCCCCAAAACGGGGGTTCGAGCAAATCCACTGCACCCTCTCTGAAACCTCCCCATATGTTGAAAAATCATTCATAATCCATAATCAGATATGGATGTTCCAAATTAATCTAAGAACTTTGCATTTCCAAAGTGCTCTTTTGGAGTGTCAAAACCGAGCTGCGAGGGTTTCAACCTAGTTGGTTGGATGAGTACCCATGGATTTATTTCGATGAGCTGTTTTATGATGCTTCAAATCTTTAAGAAATATTACTTGAAACATTGTTTTAACATTAAATGTTGCAATCAAACATCAAGCGTGAATAAATCTCTATTACTATTTTATTTAATTAATAAATTTAAATCCCTATTTTGAAAATGGATGTTAATCTTTAGTTTTATCACTTAAACTTTCACTAATCAAATTATATTACAAAACCTCCGCCGCCCTAATATCCAAAACTTGCCTACGCCCCTAATAAAGCATTATATAACCGGAGGTTGTGGGAGGTAACTCACTATACATGAGTTTAAATATGCTAAAATGAGGCAAAAAATATATCAAAATATTGTCTTAGACAATACAATCTATTTCTGTTATCAAAATCACATCGTAGTATTAAGCCCCTTAACACCGATATCAGGAGGTACTCTTCATGAAAAACGATGTTCTTTTACAATGTTTCATGGGGCTGAGCGCATCGAAATCAGACCTTATCAATAACAAAAATGTTTCAAATTCATTTATTACTTATTATAATTCTGCAATGAAGTTAAAGCACGCATAATGCACACACTTGTATTATGTCCTGGGTTCATTCTGAACAGAAGTTGCTCCATGTTACGATTTTACGCATTTGATTTGTCTCTTTTTATCATCCGGTATTGTTTGGAAATTCATGATTTAAACAAGGTCCAAATTCATGATTTAAACAAGGTCCTTAAACAATGTACGCTGAAAATGTATGTTAAATATCATACTATCTAGAACCGGTCGAGGTCGAGTAGAAAATATTACCCGTATAGACTCCCCAACCGGAGCCGGTCGGGGAGAAAATAGTAACACCTATCGTCTCATCGACCGGCAGCCGGTCGAGAAGACTCAAGGTCTCCTCAACTGGGCCCGGTCGAGGAGACACTTCCTTAAAGTGTCCTAACTTCCTAACGTTAAATAGAAAAAATAAACAACAATATCAATTTGAGACCAATTTTAATGGTCCTATTTTCAATATATTTACTCTTTTGGAAAGTCTGAAATGTGTACAAATATATGCAAAAGGAATTTTTGAGATATCTATAAAAGTATTTTAAATGTAAGTGAAGGGGTACCGCTCTGGCCCTTTCCTTAGACACTTTCTCCGTCGTTATCAGAAAATAAGCTTGTCTGATGAAGTACAGACATGCGCAGTGAAACAGTCAAGTCCTTTCCTATACCGAGGCATGTTACGGCTCCCGTGTTTTACACCTCTCCAAATTCTTGTGGGCGGAAAAGAAATGGCGCACATAACTTCGGAGTTTTATTGCAGGTATTTCGTCTTATTACCCTTTTAAGCCCAAGATGGCTAGATTGCACTTTAGCGGGCGCAGGTCGGCCATGTTGTTTACATTTAGCCGTTGCTATGTAGTTGTTTACAATGTCAGCCATTTTGAATCTCCTATCAAACTCCTGTCAAAGAGCCCTCGCTCTATCGGCGTTTGACTGATAAAAAGCGGGGGTGTGGTGGCGGCAGCCCCCATAAAAACAATCGCGTAAATTAGCTCCCGCTAAAGTGCAGTACTCCCCTAAAGATTTACAGGAAATGATTAAAGCTGCTCCCAGATAACACTTTCTGTCACAAGTCTACCACGCTTTCATCATGTCTAGGAAGCGGCTGTTTTTACAGACTCGGTAAATTTACGGACTGTCAGCTTTTTTTTATAGATAACTAGGTCTGTAAATGTATGGAGATGTCCGGACCTGGAGATAACTTATAAAGGCTTTTCTCCAGGTCTGTGAAAATTATTTTTGTATATACAGGGCTGGAAAAAAATTTCTTACAATGACTAGTCTTGGACTAGTAACCTGGTGTTTCCGCGATCTTTTTAATTGCTCAGAGTCTTAATTGGCAATTATATCTACACAAAAATATTTTTGATTAAACCAAAATTATTAAATTATTGAAGAAAATTATCTAATTTATTTAACTTGCACAACCATCTGCCATTTAAATTCAGGTCTTCAATACGTCACATTCAATCAACCAATGGAAACACAGGATCCAATATCCACAGTTCTCACGGATTCCGATAACTATAGATAACAGTCAATATCCTGGGTTATTGGCTGATATCCAGGGTTATCGGTTTAATTGTGCATATGGCTTGAAAACATTAGACATCGCCCGGTAACCACAGTTAATGTCAATAACTAGGGTTTTCCCCAATATCTATAGGTACTGGGTGGTAACCCTAGTTACCGTCAATAACTATGGTTATCGGGTCAATATCTGGTTATTGGTCAATTACCATGGATATTGGATTAATTATGCAAACAGCTTGCCATAAATATCCCCTTTCAAACAATACTTCCCAGAGGCTAGAACTTAGTATAACATATGTAAAAGCTAAAACAAAATATAACTTAGTACCTTGGAAGAATGTTGCTTCTCTACTTTCTTGTTCAGGCTATTATTAATCGGAAAGTTATCAATTACAGGGCTTTTTTCCACCTCTTTGGGAATATAACCCATACCCCTGGAATTTGGAAATTTCAGGTCATTTTGCCAGAAATTGAGATTTTTTAAAACATCTTTGGGGAATAAAACGATTACAGTTATCCGCTGTTTTTCTTGTCATTACCACATATATTTAATAATGTCAATAATTTCTGGGTTAAAGAAACAAATGATGCAGATTATGTTGTTAGAAAATTTTGTTTTGATTCAATTGGGAATTTTTCTTCTCAAATTGGGGAAAAAGTATGTTTTTCAATTGGGAACATAACCGAATACCGGCTATAAAATCGACCGAAAAAAGCCATGAATTATATCCCAACCGATTGAACCAATAATCAGTTGGGACAAATTTCATCTGATTTCCATCACTAGCTAAAACCAGTTCCTATGTTTAGAATCTGTTTGCTCCTCTAATTGCTAATTGCATATTATTAATTGTGAGCAAACTTGTAGTCTACTTAGGGACAGTCCTGTAAAGTTTAGTAACCAGACTTCCCGAAAGTTGTAAAAAAAGTGTCGGACATTCGGTCAGACAAGATATGAAAATTTGTCGGACCGAAACAAATCCTGTCGGACCGAGATGTTACGCATAAAATATGATGATGTTAGGCATAAAATAAGATGCCATTTTGTGACCCCGAAATTACGAAATGGAAATAGGTGAAAACGGGCGAAATGTACTAAATGGTAGACTCTTACCCAGCCACAATCAGTAGTTTTCTGCTGAAGAATGGTCGTGCGCAGCGAAACAGTCAAACGAAAAGGCAGTGGTACGAATTGTCATGAAGACGAATACGTAAATTTTTGCAATCGATATCCTCACTTATTTCCCTCGGAATAGTCTCGAATCAAAACAGCGAGTAAAACTGTAATTTAGCGAATAAAATTTGAAAATGTTGATCAAATTTTTGCCGGACACTCGGTCCGACAACAAAGGAAATCACGTCGGACCGACCCAAATTTTAGCGGACAGGTCCGACGGTCCGGCGACTTTCGGGAAGTCTGGTTTACAAATGTATAAATCAGTTGCATGGTTGGTGCAAGATTGAGAGAGTTTGCCCATTTCAGCTTTCTAATCTTCAGTGCATAAACTTTTTCCGTCACGGCATCGCCTATATATTCTCTATAGTTACCCTCCCTTTAATATTAGCACTTAATTTTTCCTTAATATGGAACTTCATATTGCTGGAGGGACCGGTAGATTGTAAAGGAACACCTATGTATTTGGCATTTTGCTTGTATAAAATATTATAGCTTTCTTTTCAGTGCATAAAGGGTTAAAGTATAACAAAATGGCTGAACTGTCCCGAGGAAAAAGAGCAGTAAGTGGTCACATACTTCTAAGCGTTACCATTTATTTAACCATGATAAAAATCTATGATATTAATCCTTTACTCCATATATACAGATTTTATTGCATTTGAGACTGGTGAGACTGGTGTAGATCCAGATCAGCAGCACATCTGTGCTATCTGATCTGGATCTACACTGGTTTCTTCTTGGTCACTCAGAAATAACTTAATGAATCAAAAGGGAACAGTCCAGGTCCTGATCAGATGGCACGGTGCTGGCTGATCTGGGTCTACATTGTTCATCCAAGGATAACAACCTTATCCCATGGACTAAAAGGTCTACTTACAACAAGTTAGGTCAGAGCAAGGGTATTATTTGAAACCAATGAAGGAATATACATGTACTTCCTTGCGCATGGAATCATTATCTTGTACAAGTAGAGTATTCAAAGAAAACAGTTGAAATATTTACAATTTAAAAAAAGACAGTTTGCATTTGTTTGCTGTTAAAACATTTGGTATGCACAATATCATGCAAATCAAATATTTTGAATACAATTACAAGTTTCAATGATCCTTGTTTCATGTAGATAAATATAGTTTTTATTGCTTGCCATTCCTCGATTTTCAAGTGAAACTCTGGAATCATACCCACCTATATTGGTTATAATATTTTTGGCTTCTGTTTTACCAGTCCTTGGAAGTGTCCTTCAAACAAAGAGATAGTCCTGGAGTTTTGATAATGTTATAGAGTACTGAACTTTTAGATTACTTTACTTAAATATTTGACCATCCACTGTATATAGTATATCTGCATGTAATATGTAATTCTACTTTCAGTTAAAAGCATGTATTGAAAGACAGCAAAACTATAAGGTAAGGAGCTTTTATATTGTTTGTTTTCATAATGATAATATGATTATTGTGACCCTTAACCTAATCATTGCCTGCAGAGAGATTGGTTTGTACTGTTGAACTTAGGAAAACTGGCTCACTGGACTGACTCCTGTGATATACATGTAACCTAATTGATAAAAACCAGTCAACCAAGCAATTTGTAATTGTAGCAATTTTTTTTTATGTCAAGAAATTTAAAAAAAAATTGTGAGGACATTTGTTGACAGGGCTTTTTCAGGGGGTTTTGGGAAAGAGGCCCCTACCCACATTGGGAATTTTTAATGCGGTAAATAGTGGAATTTGGGAAAAAACTATCAACAGATTAAAACAATTGGGAAAATTCCAACATTTATTATTCTGCTTTACAGCTTAATTTGTCTTGCTTTGCTGTCTCTGAAAGTATTCCAAAGCTCTTCTAGAGTTTGTTCAGAGAACTATGCAGGCCCTTAAATACAAATTCTCAATAATTCATCAAATTTGATGTTTTGTTTCTCAGAAATTTAAGTGTTTAGGTACCCTTGACATCTTTTTTTCTTGGTCTCTTCGCGTAGTATTTACTGTTATGTAACAATTTTTCATCACTATTTTTTGCGGTGCCAGTATTCAAGCCGGTACTGCACATACCGTTTATTTGCTTCATAATTCTTTGGTATTTTTTACACAGTCAAACTATTATGGTGAAAATACTTTGGTTTATGAAATAAAAATTAATTTCTGCTAATTTTCAAAGCATATATTGACCATGATGTAAATAATGTAGAATGGTGCTGCGATGCATCTTCCACTTGCGGTACGGTATACACCAGTTTTTACACCAGTTACATACATATATAAATTCATGGAGTTTTCACAGTACACCAATTAAAAGTAAACAAATAATTTGCGTAAGTTAAAAAGACTTAACTATATGGGTTCTCGTTTATTTATTTTTATATGCAAAAGGTATTTCTGTTCAAATGGGATTTTTTTCCGAGATTGGGAATTTTTTTCTTGAAATTGGGAAAACCGGTCGCTATTTTTCATTGGGAGATAGGCTGAAATAGCCCTGTGTTGCATTTCTCTATTAATATACTGGAAAATGTGAGCTTGCACAATAAAATAATCTTGTGTTTTTTTTTCAGAAACGATGTTCACCGTCAGCCACAGCTGAGTTTTGGTGTGACACGGGCTTGGACCAAGATGGCTTGGTTAGAAAATACATTGATGATTATATAGGTGAGCCTTCACTATCATTGTTTACACTTCCATAGTGAAAACTATACAGGAAACATTGCCCTTTTTTTTGATATTTATTTACTGGAATGCCAAATCACTAGAAAAGGATATAAATTACAAATGGATTAGGGACTGGCTAGCGGAGTGCGAAATATTGGGTGACAAAAATGGGAAATCTGGCTAAGAAAACATAATATTCCAGGCATTGCTTATTGTGAGTGGTGTGCCAAGACAATCATCAGAACATGTTTGTGACCTGATAAACAAGTTGTTATACCTGGAAAGGGCATTTTCGGGTTTTGCTAATTGCTAAAATCAAGGAGGTTCCTGGGACCAGTACCCCCAGCCAAATAAGTCCTACACGGTGACTTTCTCTATGTTGAAATTTGCCATCGGAAAGAGAGTAGAATCAAAGCATTTACATGAAACAGAGACTACTAATAACCATGTAATGCTGACGTCCATATTGGGCGCCAAAAGTCACTGGGTGAGAAAATTTTTAATCCTGACCAGGACTGTAACCCAGAGCCTTTCACTTACAGGGTGATGGCTCCGCCAAGTGAGCTACTTATAATTCTTCTTTTTAAATATGTAGTTCCTGCACTGTAATCCTTCAGATTACTGGATATATATTCTAACAGGTTTAAACACCTTGATTTCAAACAGTATCTTACAAAATAAGAGGTACATGTATTGATGTTTAAACAGCAAGAACAAGTCTAGTCCAAGTGAGCTGCTGTTACTTTCTTTCGCAAGAAAAAGGACACGACCATCTTGTCCTAACCAGACCTAACAGCCTGATGATAAACATTACATGATATGACCTCATTATTGCAGTTCTGTGTTGAAACTCGCAGACATAGCTTTTAGTAAACATCGTATACATAGTTCTTATGATAATAGATTATTTATTTTATGATCACAATTTCCCCTTGAGCATAAATGACACATAAATTTCCCTTCTTAGGGTTGTAGACCCCTCCCAAAGTAGAGCAATATTTTGCAAATGGGAATACCTATCTGTGTCAGTGAGTGCCAACTTAACAACAGCTGCAATAAGTCAAAATAGCAGAGGATTGATGAGTAAAGATGATGATATGTGAATGAAACAATACATTCTTACATTTATGTATGCAATAATAAAAGTTGATAAAATTGGTAGTTATCATTTTGATTTGTGAAAGTAAACTCGCATACGAAATGTGTATTGCTAAATTTAAACCATAAATTCTCTGAATGTAAATTAATGCTGTATATTTTTTGTCTGTAGGATTTGGAGTATTTACAACAAGGAGATTTGGTAAGGGAGAGTTCCTACTGGAATATAGGGGAAGGAGGTTAGCCAAGCCTCCCAAGAATACTTCTTACCTGTTTGGTTTCAAACACAATGGAAAGTACTTATGGTAAATATTAAAGTCTCTGTAGTTAATGTTTTCTATTAAACCATACAATGTTGGCTATATTTCAGCAGCTCATATATTTTAATGGCTGATTAAGCCCAACAAATTTCACTTGCCTGTAGTATAGTATTTTAATTTTGGATCCGGACATATGTCTGCATGTGTGCGCCATTATAAGTTTGTGTACACTCTATTCTAAATGGCCACAGTTATGATCCAATCGTAATGAAAATTTGTCGGAATGTTTGTCTACATAAAATCAAGGCCAAGTTTGAAACTGGGTTGAGCTGTGTCAGAAACTAAGTTCAATGGGTCAGATATTTGATAAACTTATATACACAATTGAGGCTTCATTTTTTTAATCTTTTTGTGAAATTTTGTTTTCAGGGCTCACTCTGACCTCCAAAAAATAATAGCCAACTTTTGAAACTGTTCAGAATAATAGCCAAAACTGATGTAAACTTTTGTGTCTAATGCTTATAAAATAAAAAGAAAAAATATTAACTTATATGTTTTCTTGATTGCTTTGAAAAGTTGCTGGCCCCAACAGAATGCTTCATTCTGATGGATTCTGAAGCCATGTATATTTGGCACACAGCTTTTCTTCAATATGGCTTTGATGCTTTTTATACGCCTGTTTGAAAAACGGGACATATTATGGGAACACCTGCGGCAGGCGGGCGGGCGTCGTCCACAGGGTTTCCGCTCTCTAAGTCAAAGAGTTTTCATCTGATCTTTATCAAACTTGGTGAATATGTTGGTGGGCATAATATCTCGGCCAAGTTCGATAACCAGCCAAATCCCCCCAGGCACTCCTGAATTATGGCCCTTTAATTGTCCAAAATTGGGGTTTCCGCTCTCTAAGTCAAAGAGTTTTCATCCGATCTTTATCAAACTTGGTGAATATGTTGGTGGGCATAATATCTCGACCAAGTTCTATAACCAGCCAAATCCCCCCAGGCACTCCTGAATTATGGCCTTGAATTGTCCAAAATTACTGTTTCCGTTCTCTAAGTCAAAGAGTTTTCATCCGGTCTTTATCAAACTTGGTGAATATGTTGGTGGGCATAATGTCTCGACCAAGTTCTATAACCAGCCAAATCCCCCCAGGCACTTCTGAGTTATGGCCCTTTAATTGTCCAAAATTTGGGTTTCCGCTCTCTTAGTCAAAGAGTTTTCATCCGGTCTTTAACAAACTTGGTGAATATGTTGGTGGGCATAATATCTCGACCAAGTTCTATAACCAGCCAAATCCCCCCAGGCACTCCTGAATTATGGCCCTTGAATTGTCCACGCTCTCCAAGTCAAAGAGTTTTCATCCGGTCTTTATCAAACTTGGCATATGTTGTTTGTCCAAAAACTGAATTAGCAGTATCTGCTCTCCAAGTCGAATTATTTTCATCGTTACGCAACTTTGATGATCAGCATTTTGACGGGCGTATTTTGTGTCAGTTTGGCACTCTTGTTTCAATAAATACTAACTTTTAATGCATGAGAACATTTTTACTTACACGAATGACAGTATTCATGCAAATATTGATTTTATGGGCTTTCCCATAATGGTCAAGACTGTGTTTCCCCAATTATTTCTGGGTTTGACGTACAAAACAGATATTATTTTGTCAAAATAGTCCTTGTAAAAAATCTTAAAATAATATAATATTTCAGTATGTGCAGTCATTTTTTTTCTAATTATTGAATTTCAGAAAAATAGATTTTCTCAATTAAAACAAATTCAAACAGTTGCATTTATGAATAAAAAGAGATAGATCTATAACCTGTATTCTGATTAAAGATATTTTGAAATCATCAACAATCAGGTCAGTTTATAATCTGTTTTGCAGATAATAAAAAAACAGCAATTACATATGCAATTCAGTTTTTCATCAGGAAACTGAAACTGTTCTAAAAAAAAATAGCTTTATATGCTAGATAGCTATTAAAAAATTGCAAGTTTATATTGCCAAAATGAAAAAAATATTTGCCATTGAAATAAAATAATCGTAAATGACAATAATGGTTACTGACAGCGTGAGTTCTGTGCTTGTTTTAACAATATTAAAGTCAAGAATGAAGTCATGTTTGATCAAAAACTTGTTTGCTTAAGATCTAGGTCAGAATGATTGTCACCTTGAAATTTAGACCAAGTTAGATATTGTTTCATGTTTTAATGCCATTGTGGGGCTCTTGTTTATTTTCACCATATTATGCGTAATTTTATGCTTTGTTTGTCGTTTCTTGTGCCACTGAATGCATAGAATATTTGGGAGAACTATATTGAAAGTAAATACTTATTTATTATTATTACAATTATTTATTATGTTCACAGGATTGATGGGTCCACCAAAGAAGGTCTATGCAGTTATGTCAATGATGGGGAGGAAGGCACGAAGGACAATAACTCCAAAATGAAAAAAATGTTAATAAATGGCTACCCTCGACTGTGTTTATTTGCAACACGCGATATTGAATTGGGGGAAGAGATAAGATATGACTATGGGGACGACTCGTCAAATTTGTTTTGGAGAAATCAGGTACTTGTTTTATATGATGAAAGAATCATGAAGTATGTGGGGTGCATTTAACAGTGCATCCATCATCAAACAAACTTCTGACCTAGTGATTGGATATTTGACCCCATGATCAAAAGCAGAAACTTACTAAAGAAGACTACTGGTGCTTACACTTGTCTGTGCCTCTACGACAATTTTTTTAAACTTGTGTTGAAGATGTACCATTTTGAGTAAGTGACCCACCTAAAGTTGCATCCTCGGGGGTCAGATTAAATTCTTTAAGAGTTGTGAATATATACTAATCAAAAGTGCTGACACAATTTTTAATGACAACTGCTTTTAAAGTGCACTGATGGTTTATTTACATTAGTAAATGCCTAGTCTGGGAAGTCAGATTAAATTCCTAAATGTTGTGCCCTGCCCTAACCATACACAAAACTTCTCAACAAGATCAATTGTAACACTTTCAATCTGACATAGAAGACAATTACATCACATAATCCCCACTTTTTCAAAGAAGCCTAGTAATTAAAATGAACAAGTCCTTAAATTTGTATTTTATGTGGTTTGTACAGACAGACAACAAATCAGGTAAAAGTTATGTTGTTTGGGTTATCATTGAAGAAAGTTGTTCTTTGGGTTATCATTGGAGAAAGACTTATGTTTGTGTTTCAAGAGTTTTGAATAAAAAACATTGATTAAAAACTGTAGACGTTGAAGTTGTGTTATATTCGTGCCTTCTGAACAGGATCTACACTGTTCGCTTATAGATTCATTAGGTTATTGCTGACCAAGGTGTGATCAGTGCAGATCCAGATCAGATGAGCTGACAGATCTGGATCTACACTGGTCGCACATGCTTTTAAAAGCGTATATGTTGAGTAAAGGGTAAACACCGATGCTTATGAGTATTATAACTATTCTTAAAACATATATCTCGTTCGTTGTTTGCAAATTTTCAGTTTCAAATTATACTCTGGTGCCGTAAAACTTTTAATACTCTTGAAAACGTTGTTGAACAATAAATGCATGGAAACAATTTATGCGACTTTTTAGATAAACTGTCCGCAAGTCTATTTTACATTGAATGTTCTTCAGGACAGTTAAGCTGTATTTTATTTATTTTTCTATACATAGTGGGCGCATTGTTGATGTTTTGATAAAAGAAAATAATTTGACCTAAATAGGTCATACCTCTTTAAAGAGCTTCCTAGTTTTAAATAGCCTTTGTTAACTTTAGGATTCAAAATATTAGACTATTTTGAAAACATTCCCATGCTTTTGCAGTTCTACCTTCAGAGGAATGTGATTTACAGACAGATCTAAACATATTTGGGCAAAAAAAAATCTTGATAATAATTTTATTTTTACAGATGGCTCTAGTGAAGACAATGACGAAGATGATGACCCATTTGATGTTGAAAGAGAACGGCTCCATTTAATTGGGTATTGCAAAATTTCTTTTGCCCTTAGGATAAGTTGATGCTTGAAAGTAGAGACAAAGCTCTAAGTGGTGATTTTTGTAGTTTCGAAACAAATTAAATGATTTCAATATCCCAATATCAGAAGAAATATGGAAATAGTTCGCTCCATTATATTCTACACTTTATTTATATTAGTGTACAGTGTATGATACAGTGTAAGTCCAAGGCAACACAACTACACAATGTGTTGACCAATGCATACAAAATTTATGTTGCATACACCTACACTTTATCATCAGAATCTGAAGATATGTGTAAATAGTTTGCTCTGAAACATATATTGTACACTTTCATTCAGACAGATACTACACTACAGTGGATAAATATGCTATTTGCCATGTTCCTGATCCAATGGATTGCATATAGTCTGTGATTTGTCTGTCTGTCCGTCTGTCATATTGTCAGACTATATTTTTGGAATCTTTTGCAGGGATTGACTTCAAACATAAAATGTGAATAGGTGGCAATGAGAGAGAGTGCAGTGCACAGGACCTATAACTCTAGCACAAAACCCATAACCCTAGTATAAATAATTTGATGTTATCCCGTTAGTCTTTTTTATCATTTCAACTGGTATAATGTAACATATTTGCTATGTCTGTACCCAGTATGTCACATACAATGATTTACTTAACCATGTACAATTCCTGTCTCCAGCACACAACATGGAGGGTCATTGGTGTCACTGGTAACCTTGTTAACTGGCTGAGCATGAAGTGCCCATGATGAGCGCTTGAGAAACTGTCTGATGTTATTGTCAACAATTTGCTATTATACATGAAATTGCTTTTTGATCCAATTATTTTGATAGACCTTGGTCAGAATGTTAATTTTGTTGAAATCTGGGCCTAGATTGAACAAGTAAATGTCTGATCAAAAGCTAGGCTACTTTGTCAAATCTTTGAAAAAAATCTGTACACAATAGAGGCTACATTTTTCATTCGATTGTCAGGAAACTTGGACAGAATGTCAATATCTAGGTCAAGTTTGAATACAGATCATGTTATGTAAAAACAAGGATGTTCCAGTTGACAGTTTTATTATACTCTTTCAACAGTAGTCAGTCAATTTCAGTTGAGCAATATATTGCCATCATTACATTTTGATTTTTATCAGTCAGTTTGAAGACTTAAAATAACTTAATTTTCATTACAGTTTAACTCCAAAAGATGCCTCATCTGTGGATGTCAGTACCCCATCCGTGGACACCTGTGCCCCATCTGTAGACATAAATGCTTTTTCCGTGGACATTAATGCCACATGGGTGGACGTCCGTGCCCCATCCATGGACACCAGTGCCCAATCTGTAGACGTGAATGCTTTATCCATGGACATTAATTCCAAATCGGTGGACATCATTGCCCCATCTGTGGACACCTGTGCCCAATCTGTAGACATGAATGCTTTATCCGTGGAAATAAATGCCACATCAGTGGACCTCGGTGCCCCATCTATGGACACCTGTGCGCCATCTGTAGACATGAATGCTTTATCCATGGACATTAATGACCCATCTGTAGAAATTTATGCTGCATCAGTGGACATCAATGATCAGTCTAACAACATTAATACACCAACCATTGAGGTCTGTGCCCCATATAAGGAGGTCAAGACAGGATTTTCAGTGGATGCGAATGTTGAACATAAGATGAAGGCCATTTACAGGGAAAAGGAACAGGTAAAATTATTGAAATTAAAGATATAATAGGCTACATTACCATGATATTTTGCAAATGTCTTTTTGGATTAAATTCATGGCTTTGTGTCCAGTCAATGACTCTGTCATTTCTGGGTAGATTGTGAAATTGTTTTGCAGAAATTTCTTCTTCAGACAAATTGGCAATGTGTCATGTACACGACGCAGGTCTGTTCAAGATCACACTTGGAAGTCAAAGATCAAAAATGGACACTCATTTCTGAATGAATTTTGAAAAAAACTATGGTTTGTCAAGGTCACAGTCGGAGTTTGAATGTCAAGTGTTGCTTAAATTGCGTAATTGTCCCGACCATAACATTGTCTTCAGCAGCTGAATTTTAAAATCACTTGTCACAATAGCTTATCAACAGTGTTTCTAAAATTTCAAAATCCCAATTGGACATTGGCGCCAAAATTGCCCGACTTTCGGTCTCCACGTACAGCACCATTCACTTTCCCGACCCTCAGACCATTCCTCCCTTTTGGCATACTTTCTTGTCGGCGTTATCCTACAACCTCCCATGATTTTCGAGCTGTAGAAGGAAAATTTCATTTATATACCAACGGCAATAGATTTTTTAGCGGCACACGACGTTTGAATTTACCACGATCGGCGTTTGTTGTAATAAACAAGCATCCCATGCATTTAAAAATGTGATGTTCAAAACAGTATATCAGCGTTGTTCATAGCAATTGTAAACATGGATTATTTTTTTCATCGTACATGTATTAACTTTCGTAATTTTTTCTTTGAAACAACTTGTTTGATTTCAATTAAACTCAACATAAACAGAAATATTTGTCAGGCATAGCTATGTACCTGGAGTTTTGCTTGTGGATTTGAGCAAAACCTTGCTAATTTCAACTTGTCATGTGTAGCTCCAACAATATTTCCAAAATATTTTTCTGGAATCTTGGTCTATAACAGTAATTGTGACATGGGTTTTCATCCAGTGATACTAGATTTGTGCATCTGACATGATCAAATTTATGGTATTTTCAGCTTGTTGTGTGTAGCTCCAAAAGTGTTTGATGTACAGTGATAATGTTATTAAAGGAATATTAATCAGCATATAAAGTTTTGTGCCTGGGATTTTCTTTGTTGAATCATTCAGTATCAGAGGCATTATGGCCCAAGAACTGAGTGAAAATACGGTATTTTCAACATGTGTGGTCAGTTTTTCTAAACTTGTTAACACAATAAAAATACAAAACAAAATACATAATGGGGAACTTCATATACATACACTGTTTACACACTTGTGGATAGCTAAATGGGGAACTCGGATAATCACATACATAAATGTAGATCGCTAAATGGGAAATATGTTTGAAAATAAGAATTTAAAGACTTTAAATTCCTGACATGACGTTTGCAAATATATGTTTTCAGCACTTCCATGGCAAACTTGACTCTGAGCCAGCAGTATCTGTATCTGATTGTGAATCAGATATTCAAGATTTGGAGTCATACCTAGTAAGTGAAATTTTTTTTCCCCACTGCAAATTGAGTTAATTATGCTGCTGTATAATCATAACTTTAATATTTGGTTAAAGTTTTTTCATTAAGACTTAAAATTGTTTTAGTGACAAGAATTGAAAATAGTGTGTTGTGGTACAGACAGCCCTTGTTTAGATTATGAATATTTACCCGTTTTAATATTTATATAAATATTTACCAGTTTTAATTTTTATTGATGTGTTTTTTTTGTTTACCAGGACTCTGGTGATGAATACAAGCCAACAGAATCAGAGATAGATGAGTCAAATTCCGAGTCTGTTGTTTCGGATTCTGAGTCAGAAGTGTTGCCTCCGAATGCTGATGCGATGGTTAGTACTAATAGTAGCTTTTCTTTGAAACAAGATAATGCAAAATTATGGACTGGATTCATATTTTTTGGAATACAATGATCGAAAATAAAGGTGATTATATTACTTGGCATGAATGTGTACCACAGTATGATGACGTGTCGTGCCCAAGATCTAGGTCCGTAGCTCAAAGGTCAAGGACACAGACATTAAAGGTCATTTTTCATGATGGTGCATTGATGGGCGTGACTAGTCCATATCTTTGTCATCCATGGATTGAGTTCACATAACCTGGCATGAATGTGTGGCACAGTAAGACAACATGTTGCATGCAAGACCCAGGTCTTTTGCTCAAAGGTCAAGGTCACAAGTAGATGTTAAAGGTCATATTTCATGATAGTGCATTGATGGACGTGTCCGGTCCATATCTTTGTCATCCATGGATGAATTTTCAAGAAACAACGCATAAATGTGCGGCACAGTAAGACGACGTGTTGCGCACAAGACCCAGGTCCGTAGCTCAAAGGGCAAGGTCACACTTAGTCTTTAAAGGTCATATTTCATTAGTGCATTGATGGGTGTGTCCAGTCTATATCTTTGTCAAAAGTACCATCGGGGTCATGTGTCATCCTATGGCGAAAACTCTTGTTTTTAGTTTAGTTAAATTTATTTCGTCTAAAATCTGCACATTTATAATTAATCTACGTATCTAGAGTATTATTTGACAAGTGTTACCTAATATAGTCGCGCTACTTCACCGACACTGCACAGTATCATAGCTTTCAACATCTCCCAATGTTGCTGTGTTTGTCTGGTAGTATTACTTCTGTAAATTACTGTATCACTATCACATGGTTTTAATCAGAATGTTTTGACAAGGTGTTCAACCTGATCATTAGGAATGTTTATGTAGAAGTTATCCAAACATGCCAGGAAAAGTGAGCCCCTTCATATGGGCACTTAATAATTGCACAATCAGGTAACATGGGGAATTTTTAATGCTTGTGTAATGTGCAGCTATTAGGTTTTCTACTCTATCAAAACAAGCACCATCTTGATAATTTTTATGGTTTCTTGTGTTTGTAGGAGACTACAGAAGTTGGTGACAGTGCTGGAAATAATGATTCAGAGTCAATAATTATACCATTTGTAACATCCAGCAACCATCAAGTTAAAAAACGTGTACCGGAAACAAAGAACTCTACATACAGAGTATATGACAAGAAATTTTACTGCTTGTTCTGTACAAAGCCCCAAACAAAACTGAAGAAACATATAATTAGAATACATAAAGATGAGAAAGAGGTAATGGATATGTTGAACGAAGAAAATAAAGAGCAACAAACATTAAGATATGAAAAAATAAGAAATATGGGCAATCATTTGCACAATGTTTCAACAACAACAGAGGAACTTGCAGTTAGTTACAGAGTTAGGAAGAATCAAGAAAAGAGGGATGTTAGTGACTATGGTCCATGTCAGTACTGTTATGAGTGGCATGTTAAAGATGAACTGTGGCGTCACAAAAGAAATTGTAAGTTTGCAGATAAAGCGACCGTAAAATTCCGCGGGAGTGAAAAGGCGGCTAGCAATATGCTGCTTCCGCATAATGAAGAAATTGGTGAAAAACTTTTAGAAATACTTGAAAGCATGAAGACTGACAAAATTGGAAGGGTTGCAAAGAGTGATCAGTTGATTCTTAAATTGGGAGAGAAGCAGGTGAAACGATATGCACAAGATCCAGACCAGCATAACTACATTCGCCAGAAACTCAGAGTAGCTGGCAGGCTGTTGATCGAATTAAGAAATCAAAGCAAAAACGAGAATGCTAAGTTGATCGATTTTTTCGATCCCTCACATTTCACCTTATTGGTCAAAGCTGCTCGTAGCATTGCAATGTTTGATGAGAATACAAACAGATATGGGATCCCTTCCCTTGCTGTCAAAATTGGGGAGGTTTTTGTAAAGTGCTTAAACATTGGTATTAGGCAGGGTTTAGAGACCCACAACTCAGATCTTGTCCAATCATGTGAGAATATGAAAACTTTGATGACCACTGACTGGGATGAAGAAATTAATAGTAATGCTCGGAAAACTTTATTGGAAAGTAAAAGAAATAGTAAGAATAATCTGCTGCCATTCTCAGATGATGTAAAGTTGCTTATGGAATACTTGAGTAGAGAGAGTGAAGAGAGGTACAACATTATAAAATCAGCCATTGACGTTGAACAGAGAAAATTGGCTTGGGCTGAACTTGCAGAACTATCATTGGTTCATTTGATAGTCTTTAACAGGAGACGAGCAGGTGAAGTCTCAAAATTGACTGTTGACAACTATTCCAACCATTCTCTTGCTCCTTCAGAGCCAGCAGTTGAGAAGACATTATCAGCGTTTGAGCTATCTTTGTGTAAGTCAATGACTCGGTTAGAGTTAGCAGGAAAAAGAAACAGAACTGTTGCATTAATGATTCCACCAACAGTGAAAAGAAATTTGGACATCTTGATCGAAAAACGGGACAGTATAATGTGTGTGCCCAATCAGTACTTGTTCCCATGCCTTAATTCTAGTGGACATCTTAGAGGTACAGACTGTTTACGAAAATTTGCTACTCTCTGTGGAGCTGTTGAACCGAAAAGATTAAGAAGCATCAAACTGCGCAAACAACTGGCCACACTGTCACAGATAATGAACCTGAAGGAGAATGAGATGGACATCCTGGCTCAGTTTTTAGGGCATGACATACGAGTACACAGAGAGTATTACAGACTCCCAGAGGCAACTGTACAAGTTGCTAAGGTTTCCAAACTTCTGCTCATGCTGGAAAAAGGAGAGATTCAGAAGGGAAGAAACCTGGATGAAGTTGAACCAGGAGATGCTGTTGAAGGTGTGTATCCACTACAGAAAAGATTACTTTGAATTTGTACAGATTTAAATTTTGAGTTGAGATGCAATGTTTAACATCCTATAAGTTGTTTATGAAGTTTATTTAATTCTTTTTTAACATTGGTTTGAGCTGGCAACATGGCTAACCAAAATACATCAGAATGTCTCTAACCAAAATACACCAGAATGCTCTAGAAATGCATCAAATTCAGAATTTCTTAAAAGTTTTTAGCACCAGTCAAAATGCATTTGAAATGTAAGGCTTGTGATGAAAGACAATATGGTAGGAGCACACTGTATATTAGGTTACTGATTACTTTTGCTTTTGGAGACAGAATAATTGTGTTTGGGTTGAACTATAGTAAGTTTACCACAATTTCCAATTATTTCATTGTCGGGTATTAAAGGCACAATAAATTAGTAATTCAACGAGTCCAATTTACTCCAAAAGTGTAATATGACCTCATGATTGTCGTTACTTCCGTTTGAACAGGCTGTACTATATAATGCAAGAATTGATTTTAGGGCATTGTATTCATCTAAATTCAGCAATACTGTTCTTTAGAATGTTTTGCTCAAGCTAATTGAAATTGTTTTGTGTTTCATTTTTAAGTCGACTTAAAAAAAGCAATTGTCATGACTAGCTATTCTGCTTTAGTTAGGTTTTTGTTGTTGTCCTTTTCTCAAAGACTATCAAAGGTATTCACTTCAAACTTGGAATAGTTCTTAACTATCTTAAAGGAGAACCCATTATAGAGAGGCACATAACCGTAAATATAACTGTCAGAGTTATGCCCCTTTTTTATATGTAGTATGCAGTTACCTGCATCTGATTGTCGTTGATATTGTAGGTGAATTTAAACATCCTTTAACATGTATGATTACACTTGTAATGCATTCTGAAAGTTTAAAAAAACACGTTTAAATATTACTTACAAACTGGGGAACTTCAACTACACATGCACACCAAAATGGGGAACTGTTAAAATATTTACTTCAAATATGATGTTCTAATTCCAATCTGTAGCCCTTGTAATTATTCATAAAAATAGACAGGTCTATTTATGAAAAGAATAGAAATGTCAGGCTGAAAAACAGTCTAGGCACAACAATGCCTGAACTGTTGAAAATCTTGGTTGTTATGCTTTGTAAGAGGGATGTTAGGTTTAAACAGGCCACAACTCTATTCTTAGAATAGTTTTGAAAAAAACACTGTTCATTCATTTATAATTCTTTAGATTCTGACTTGAGTGATGAAGGAGAAAGCGACAAAGATGATGTGGACGAGGATGAAGTGTCCAACTTGCAAAACGTGACTGATAATGAAGATACTGTAGCAGAGCCTACAATCCCAGATGATGCAGTAACTACACATTCCAAAAGTAAGTTATGAGCAGCACCATGGGAAAATGGACTTATTATCAGGGCCAAGTCTGTTCGTTGTTTTATTAAGAACGCTTTTCCTACATAATCATGCATTTTTCTGATCCAAATTGGGATGTATAACTGGACAGGACCACCTAAATATACAGATTTCGAAAATGCACAGAAAACTTGAAAGGTCCATATTCCAGTGATCTAATTCATTTAACAATTGCTTAGCTCAACTTTTCAAAGAATAGTGTATGCCTTGTACCATATTATAGCTTTACATCAAGTTTCTACAGTTTATATTAGTGAGCATGGTACAGTACTGAAAATCATGAAATTAACAACCGGCTCACAAGTGGAATGGAAATGGAACGCAAATCGATCTGAGTAGGAGCGCAATCAGAGTGGAATCAAATTGGAAATGGAATGCAATCGAAATGTATCTGATTGAGCATTTGGATTGCTAGAAGCGGAAAGACCGGAGCGTTTTGACCGAATAGGAGCGGATCACTACTATTAAATTAAATAACTTATTTGTTAGATATTATATAGTAGCACTCCGAATCACTTATACCAATCCTTTTAATGATCCTTATGTAAACGACCGTAAATTCTGACAATAATTAAAAGGTTTCTGTTATTAACTACCGTATATACTTGGTTATAAGGCGGGGATTTTTCCTTGGAAAATAGCCTTAAAAGTAGGAGACTCGTCTTTTAAGTGCGATCTACAAGGCCTCATTTTTTAACAGTTTCTCAATAACAGATATGAACTATTTAAATCTGGCCATTAAGAGGAGGCAAAGTAGTAGGCCAGTCTTATGAGCAGATCGCCTTATAACTGAGTATATACGGTATAATTAAATAAAACTGATAATTAAAGTGAAGTGAAGAAATATCCAGTCAAAAGATTTATGTAAAGTTTATATGCATAACCATACAAATTTATTTCTTTAAAACATTTCCTCACATTCAAACAAGAATAAGGACTGTGTGTTAATCTTCCTTGGGTTTATGAATTCATAGTATTGTGCATCATAAAATCATTTTTAAAAACTTTCCTTCGGTATCAGGTGTTGCTTGATACTGAATGAAAAAATTGGAACAGAAGAAACGGATTGAAAAGATCGTTTGGTGTGCATCGTAACGAATGAAAGAATTGGAGTGCAATCGAAGAGGAATAGGATCGGAATTGGAATGGAATCGGCATGGTTACAAGTGCTAAGGGAAGCAGATCAAAATGGAATCGCTAAAATTGTCAATTTCATGATAATTCAGTAATGTATTTAGTATGCCATGCTCTTGTCAGGCAATGCTATAGTACATTTAAATGTAGTTTTGAAATCTTAGGATCCCTACTTGTGATAATATTATTGGTGTCAAAAAGGTTCAAACCTCTCATTTTCTAATTAAAAAATTGTAGAACTTGGCTTGAAAAATATGGTCTCCCTACAAACCAGTTCTCAATTACTACTGGGAAGCTGATGCTCAATTATACCAAATGTTTATTTTCAGGGAAACGTTTTCAAAAGAGAAGAACGTTTCAGAAGAGGCCTTGGACAGTTGACGAAAAAGCTGCCATTAAGAAACATTTCGCAAAAAATATATTATTGGGAAAACTGCCAGGAAAGAGAGATATTGAAAATTGTTTAAAGATTGAAAAGGCACTTAGAAATAGAAATTGGACCAACGTGAAAGATCACATACGGAACCAGATCATCAAAGAGTAGTGTTCAACCTAGAGTTAAGCATATGACTTGATGTGACTTGTTTGATGATTTAGTGTACTACAATAATTATTAGGAATTTTATTTGATTTGAACAGATTAGTGTTTATGGCAAGCGGTTTGCATAATTAATCCGATATCCATGGTATCGACCAATAACCATAGATACCGACCCGATAACCATAGTTATTGACGATAACTAGGGTTACCGCCCAGTATCTATAGTTATTGGTGAAAACACAAGATATCGCCCGATAACCATAGTTATTGTCGTTAACTATAGTTATTGGATCGAGAACTATGAATATCACCAATATCTAGGGTTACCGACCGAAAACCATAGTTATTGACGTTAACTGTGGTTACCGGGCGATATCTAGGGTTTTTACCATTAACTATGGATATCGGAATTATTATGCAATTGGCACAAAACTCTAGATATGAATCAGTATCCTAGGTTATCGTCTTACCATTGTAACTGTTTGGCATGCGGTTTGCTCAAATAATCCAATATCTATAGTTATCGACCAATAACTATGGATTTCGGTCCAATAACCATAGTTATTGACGATAACTAGGGTTACCGACCAGTAACCATAGTTATCGGTGAAAACCCTAGTTCTCGGCATAACCATAGTTATCGTTCGTATCTATTGCACAATAATTCCAATATCCATAGTTATTGGTGAAAACCATAGATATCGCCCAGCAACCACGATTAACGCTGAGAACTATGGTTATCGGTAGGTAACTATAGTTTTCGGCGATATCCATCGTTATCGGTCCGATAACCATAGTTATTGACAATTACTATGGTTATTGCCCGATATCTAGGGTTTTCACCAATAACTATAGATACTGGGCAGTAACCCTAGTTATCGTCAATAACTATGGTTATCGAGCCGATATCTATGGTTATTGGTCAATAACCATGGATATCGGATTAATTGTGCAAACCGCTTGCCATAAGTGTTATCTAAAACATGTGAGAGAAAAAATAGAGGATATTTGTTTTTACCAGTGTAAGATAGAAATATATTTCACCGAGTGAGCTCCGGAATTCGTATTTTCACGAGTGGCGAAGCCACGAGTGATGATACGAATTCCGGAGTTCACGAGTGAAATATATTTCTATCTTTCACTGGTAAAAACAAATTTTCTTTTTATTTTATGCTTTTGTGCACATTTTGTGTGAATTTGACAGAAACATTGCATGAAATGGCCCCAAAAACATTTGTTTAATGACGTGACGTGGCGAAGCCACTCGTGAAAATACAAATTCCGGAGTTCATGCGTGAAATATATTTCTATCTTTCACTGGTAAAAAAAAATTTTCTTTTTATTTTATGTTTTTAGTGCACAATTTGTGTGAATTTGACAGAAAAATTCCATGAAATGGCGCCAAAAACGTTTGTTTATGACGTGACGTCATATATCCAAACTTGAGCCCGTTTTCTAAACGTTCTCATTCGGAATGTTATGTACGTTTGGGAAAATAACAGTGAAAATAAAAATGATATTCCACTGTTTGAAAACAGTAAAATACCACTTTTATTTCACCGGGAAAATTGTATAATTCACTGGAAAGCATAAAATAAATATATCTTCACAGAGAACAATATTGAACATTTCATTGAATTATCATGAAAATACTGTTTCAGTATCATTTCAAAGACAATGCCTGTAAGCCATTATTGATGTCAGTAAGGTCAAAATATGTAAAAATCCCTACTTTTTGATATGCTTTATTAAAAATTTATAGTAATTAACTTTTAAACCCAGAATAAAGGTGGTATGTTTAAAAGCAAGGTGAAATAGTCGATTTGATAGCTGATAGTATATATTTCTTTTTGGGTTCAATATAGGATAAGTACAAAATGTGATTTAAATCTGTACGTATTTAGACTCGTTTTTGCCATTTGCACTAGTTGCATGATGTGACATCATCAATTACGTCATATACTCTAATAGGATGTTCTAATTGTCAAGTTTAAAACATACAAACATCTAAAATACTAGATCATATAAGGTTCACTGCACAATCATTATATTTTTGTCAATTTTCAATCAATGAAACGGGCCAAAATTAACTACCTAGCCCTTTTAGTATTCAAAACATAGTAAATCATGTTACCTCTATTTGGACCAATTCTCAAAGTTCATTCTCCATTTTCTTTTTTATGCCCCCACCCCCCACTGGCATCTAGTTATTTTTCATTTAGATTTAGATCTTTCTGGTTATCTTGTTTGTACTTTTTGTCATTCAAAGGGTTTTGTTGATTGAAAGGACAAAATCTATGAAAAGAATTGTTCCTTAAGTAACACATCAGATGCCACAATTATGGCTCAATCTTCATGAAACTTGGTTAGAGTGAATGTTTGCCATCATAAAGTGATAGGTCAAGTTCAAAGCTGGGTCATTGAGGTCAAAAACTAGGTCACTGTCAAATCTTTGCTTAGTAAGAGGAATGTTAGGTGTTACACCAGAGTTATGACCCTTAGAATTTTCTAGGGCTATAACTGCTTGATAACATCAAAATGTGATGTGGCTCAGACCAGTCACCACCAGTCGAAATAATTTTTTCAGTCCTATCTATGTTCCACATTTTCTTACTTGATTGTGCTCTCTTAAGGACATCTGTTCTTCTAAGTTCAAATGTTAAACAGCAACACTTTGTGTGAAAACATTTTAAATAACTTAATAAAATTCTTAAAGCTAAGCTTGTTAGAGTAAAATTCCATTTACAATAATTTCATTAATTGGGATTAACCTAAATAATTATGTACTAATACAATTAGTTTTCTGATAAATTGATCCTAATGAAATTATTTATGTCAAATGACTGGCTCTTGTTCTAAATTTGTTTTGTTTTTCTATATTGTGTTAAGTAAACACTTAATAGCATCATGTTTGTTGTTATGATTATGTGCGTTACTTCATGGAGATGCCAAATGCATGTTCAACTGTAAATAATAATTTTCAGCAGCTTTCCCTTGGGTAGCTTATTTCCTAATAACACACTAAAACGTAGAACAATCATATGCTTTCAATTGAAGGTCAGTTGATTAATAATGATGTTCTCTGCATTTAACTGATACCAAATACATACATCCTCAGACATATTCGCAGTCGCAATTCCTTCATATACATATAATGAATTAAATGCACTGCGTGTATCGGTGCTATGAAAAAATGCTTGGGTGTAAGCCCTACCATTTGACGTCATTTACCAACAGACAGGAGTCCCTCGCATTGTATTGCTTCAAAGAGGCGCGGTACCAGATAAATTGGGAACTAGCAACAAATATCAAGATACAGGAAATTGAACAGGCGATAAACAACAGCTGTTACCAGTTTCCCAGTTTATTAGTACTATTATAAACCGCTTGGAATGTTTTTGATTATCATTTAACTGTCAGATGCGTCGGTAACGTATTGGATAAGTCACTGGTATTATAACCAGTGAGTTTGATCCTCAGCTCCGCCTCTCTCTCGGATTTTATTGCAGATATTTCGTCGCCCACCTCTGGTTCATGTGGGGGAAGTAATCTTACTTGCAGAGAGAGATCAAGGTTATTACAGATTAAAATACCCAGGAAAAACTATAGGTTAACCGACCGCAAAAAACGTACTACTGCTGAAAACAGGCGTAAAACTCTAACAGACAAGTTAAACCAACATTGCCATTTTTTTTATTTTGTTTCAAAATTTAAAGTCTACAGTTTGTATCGTTCCCCATTTAGAAGTGAATACTTTCTCAATTGCATGTGTATACTTGTGGTTCCTTGATATAAAATTATTTAATGTATGAAACGATTGTCCCAAGATATCAGGAAAGACTTTTATATTGTTTCGACATTGTTTTTCTGCCAAACAGTCAAAATCTATTGCCATGCGCAGAAACAATATGCGAAAGTATAACTGGTTCACATATGATTAATGCGAATAATTGGGGGAACAGTTAAATTCACAAATAGGCAAATATATAGAGCATTAGGTAATAATTTGTATTGTTCCCCGCTTAGGTATGTATACATGTACCTGGTTCCCCGATTGGGTATGTATACCTGTGGTTCCCCGATTAGATGTGTATACCTATGGTTCCCCAGGTAAAGTTCCAAGGGCTGATGTTTGAAATTAAATTTTTGAACAATCATTAAAGGATATTCCTTTTAAAAACCTAAAGAAGTTTTTGGGGAAAAAAAAAAGATATACAGTTAACCTTTTTGATCGTTTTAATCTTCGTTCCCCATTTTGTAGCTGTTCCCCAATTTACGGATGTGTATGATAGTTCCCCATTTCACAGTGTATAGAAATTCCCCATTTCGGCATACACATGTGGTTCCTCAGTTTGTATGTAAAAATTCTAATTGCGCAATTTTCCAAACTTGAAGATAATAGGGTAATTGATCGATAAAATGGTTATACATGGAAAAATGTATGTTCATACTCGTTTTGATCAAGATTGGACAATAAATAAAATGTTCCCCAATACGTGGGTTTTATTCAAGGGTCCCCGTTTCGTAGCTTCTACGAGTATGTGTGTGTGTGTGTGTGTGTGTGTGGGCTGTGTCTTCTCAATGTTGCAATTCCTGATATTTCACCTTTTAAAAAAAGATATTTAAACACTCATGCGACAGTCTTAATGCTTTCTTTTTAAATACACTTTTTACTTAATAAAATAAGGTAACTTCGCATATCAGGAATGGTCAAATACAGAAGACACACCATCCACACACAGGCAAAAATAAGAGAGAAAATGAGAGCGTGGTTTATAAAAATGACCGAAATGTGATCTCGAGGGGTTACTGCCTTGGAACGGTCAGTGGAAAAACAGTTTGCTACAATTTGGGGTAGTAAACCAAGTTATAGGGTGCACCAGCCTCACACTAGAACAGACCTAGTAATAAACTACTGAAAAGTTTTCCATTACTTCCACGTCGACATGCTAACAGTTAAAAGATTTGATAATGATAAGTCAGTTTTATTTAATGCCGATTGCAATTCTGATACGTCGATTTGAAGTGATGGAGTCACGCGAAAACACCTTTTGATGTAAATTTGTACAAGTAAAGCTTGCGTGATACCGCGGGTTTAAGAGTTAAACAACTTCATGCAATAAAGACCCAGATGGTTTTCTAATGTAAAAAAGTTGTTGTGCAAACATAGTGAAATGTGTAAAATCATTTGTTTAGAGCGTGTCAAATATAGCTGAAAATAAAACTTGCTGTACTTGTTTGCGAGCTTTAAAACACGATACTGTTACTTAAATAGTAGACTTTAAACAAAGTTAGGTACACTTAACTTTTCACTTGTGTGGAATATATTCTCATCACCACATTTGTGAATTTTGCAGACAATTTTTTTTGAAAGCTTATGTCAAGGGTAGTTTGCAGTTTGTTTGCACTCTAGCGTGTGTTGTATAAGGGAGATATGGAGTTTTTGACTCATAGTCAAACATAGTTAGAATGTTTATACATTGTATTTGAACGTTTAAACGTCTTTAAACCTTCATAACGTGAAATGATGTAGTATCATTGATGTAAAATTACACAAATTGTGACTTAAAATGTTTTAACTCCATTTTTTTCTATATCACATTATGGGAATTGATTTTGAAAGTGAAAAGCTATGAACACATAAGAGATAAATATTGCCGTAAAGAATGTTAACCAAATAAATTGTAATACTTAACTTATTCTTAAAAATAATGATTGCTTCCCAAAGATCGTTTTTTTTTTCAACAGCAATTTATAAAATATGAAGTCCTCCACAACACGAATGACATATTTGCACAAGCCAAGCCATGTTATTCATTATTAATTCGTCTGATATTTTTGATACAAATATTATATTTATGCATGGCTTACCTTGATGCATGAAATACAAAACAGTTCATCATGATAAAAGCATGATAAATTAATATATGTTGGCATACCAACCCCTTCAGTATAATATTTAAAGTATAATCAATCCAAATTATTTAATCAAATTGTATATTTAGGCATATCTATCTTATTGATTCATATTAATGTTATGATCTTAAATATTTAAGGTGGTATCATTTGTTGTGGAAGAGTTCATGTGGGTTAAGTATGTGAGATCCTAATTTCAGGAAAGTAAATTGTTTTTTTTCTGACTTCAAAGCTTCCTTTAGCTTGATTTAACATTTATACAGCACATGAATTCTAAATGTCATGCAAAAAGTCAAAATAAAAGAGAAATATGTAGCAATTTCGTACCTTGAAAACACACTTTCTGTGGGAGTCCAAACTTCCTATACTTCCACTGTTGTGAACAATTACTGCCACAGGAAGACAGTTCATAACAAGGTCAACAATGTCTTAGAAGATAATTTATTGAACATCAGTAGAAATGTACAAAAACAGCATTCTCCAAGTGACTGTATTTATAATTTTACATCCATATTTCTTTCCAAGTTTATAAAGTATGACTTCCCAGAATGCAAAGTATGGTGTACAATATAGGCCACAACTTTCGAGGTTTCTGTTAGTATTCCAAATAATGTAGTGTGGCGTCCCAACTATATTTAAAGTCACACGAAAGCTACAAGAAAGTTAATATGCCGGCGGACAAATCTTGATCTCAGACCATAATTTTAATGGCGATTTGGTAGCGTAAATATAACCTATTAACTAGAAAACGAACACCATGTATAAGTTTCAATATAATATAATTTTAATTATTCATTTAATCCACACGGTAAGTAGAGGGAAAATGAGAGTTCGAACTCACCCCCTGAGGCTATTTTTAACAATAGACACTTCCCTGGATAACAAAGAACACTTCCAGCTGACGACAATAGAGGGGATTAACACTTCCCTTTATATTTTATGACTTTACCGCGGGTTAACAATAGGGAGATTAAACAGGTATAATGGAATCATTTAAAATAATTTTATATTAAATAAAACTCATTTGAAAATGAATTATTATTATTATTATTATTATTATTATTATTATATTTTAGCTGATAAATGCGATTATTTTAGCAGATAAATGCGATAAAAGGATTCACATTTATTTACAACAAAAACGCATCGAAGTAAGCTTTGAAAATACTCATGTAAGTGAGCTTTATTCACTCTTCTATCATTTTAATTTATGAAATGGACTCTCTTGTATATCGATTTAATCCAGTTCATCTATTGTGGTGTTTTGCAGAAATTTATTAACTGAATCCTGAACTGTGCGTAGACCCAGAGCAGACACAAACATCTGGATCAGCTCGGCTTTTTATTATTATTGTAGCAGAGATTACAATAATAGCATTCACATTTATTTACAATAAAAACTCATCGAAGTGAGTAGTAAAACTCTCATTGAAGTGAGTTTATTGACAGTTAAATTTATGAAATGGTTTCTTCTTAACGTTTTATTGCAGTATTAAATAACGGATGCGTGTACACCACCTTATAAAAATGTAACGATTTTATTCTAAATGTTACTTTCGCAAAATAGTTTATGCGTGTTTGTAGTATTAACACTTTTCATCAAATAGTGCATTCTTGTTTCTTATTCTTAATAAATAATCAACTATTCCTAATTCCGAAACTATATTCGAAATTCATTTTTTCTCCACAAGTTTTAATTCACAACTCAGATGCAAAACTTATTAAATTAGAATTTATAAATATTTTTTACTTAAACATAGAAGATTCGTTTTCACTACGTTATTCTCATATTTAACATGTTTAGTATTAATCATAAATATTTGCGACTGGCGCTTGAAGAATCAGTATGTTATTCAAATATTTAAGCGGGCGCAATATTGTGCCTTAATCCTTGCAGTGAAATGTGGTTGAGTGTTATCCTGTACATATTAAATAACTTTCGCAAAAACTATTCATACGAATTCTTGAACATACAATGAAACAAATTTTTTTCACTCAAACATTCGAATCTGTTTATCTTTTCTGCGATTCCATTACATACGTTTCATTTTCAAGTAGACCTCAAGTGTGCATTTTTAACATGTATTTAATTTAACAATAAATATTTGTAATCCCTGTGAATGTTAAGTGGATTAACGCAATAATTGATCCCTGTGAAGTGTTTGTTAAGTGGATTGAGGTAATACTTAATCCGTGTACAGTGTAATTAAGTATATCACAAGTATGTGTGAGTGTCCTTAAGTGTGTCTGTCAACCGGGCCCAAAACAAATAATCACGTTTGTCATTAATTCTTATTCTTGAATGAAAGGGGTTTCTTATTAGCACCAGAAAACATCTGTGTGCAGAAAACAGCCAAATCAATTAAGTAGAAAATGCATCGTGTTTGCTAAAGAAAATTTGGAATTAATATTGAAAGGACCTGTGCACGAATATATTAAAGGTATGTATATTATTTTATTTCAAATATTTCTGATTTATATATTTATCATTTGCATCTACTCCAAACAGAAATGATTAATTCTTTAAAACAATTTAAGATAATGATTGTTAAAATGTATTCGCTTGCAATTGCAGATATTACAGAGAATTAAGCTTTTCTTTTCTTTTTTTTTTATTTTGTAGAAAGAAAAATGGAATGTCAAACACGCGATAAGTGTTTTGCTAATGAATGGAACCGGGTCAGGCATTTTTCTTCCGTGCATGGCAATATCAATTCTCAATCGCCACAAATCATCCCGCTGTACAAAGCAAAGCCAGGAACCACAAAATCATCGTCAGCAGAAACATCTGCAGTATGAACAACTACAACAACAACTACACATTGATCATCATCAGCAGCTGCATAATATGTCAGAAGCAACGAACGCCGAGAACAACAACAGCTACATTAGCAACAACAACAACACCATCAGCAACAACAACAACTAGATAATCAACAACAACAACAATTGTCACTCCTACTTTCACATCTCATTTATTTCTCAAACATTATTTGCGTGAGAGTTTTTTTTTTAAATTTTTCGATAATCTTTTTATTTATAGAACATGAATAAATTTCCATTTTACCATTTTTGAAAGTAATGTACTTGGTGATAAATCATTTTGTTTATATCCTGTGATTCATCTGTAATGACTTCATAAAAATCATTTCTTCGTTTCAAAAATAAAAATACAATTGGTGAATGCGTTGACTTTCCGTTTATTTCAGTAGGGCACATTTATTGTTTAAGCTTTGTCTTATTTCACCAATCTTGTGCACAAATTAATACTCGTAAATATAATTGTAATGAATGGTGATATTCAAATGTGACATAATAACAGCGCTTAGGTCTTTTAATAAACGTCAACAAAAAATACTTGCTATCTCGTATTCCATTTCTACATTTTAAGTTAAAGTATCAGTCTAATGAACCAATAATTTAACATTAATATTCATAATTTTTCATAAGAACAATAGCTTCAAGATACAATGTTGTCATTAAGGAATTAGTTTGTGACTGACACCTAACATATTCGTGTTTTGTAATTTGTCACAATCAAATACATCCAGTGTTAAAGAAATAATATTCAATGAAAATGATTTGTCATTTAAACAGATTAGCTTATCTTTTCTTTCAACACATACTTCGCATAAGCATGCTTTTAATCCTTGTCGAGGCAAGAAGGGGATTATACTCATTTGTATTCATTAGATTTTGTTGATTTTCTTAATAATACCTAATTGAAGATGAGACTTTATGAAACCAATAAAATATTTGTCTAAAAAAGAATTTTCAGAAAAGTTTATACTGCAATTTATGCATATCTATTGCGTCCGATGCGCTCTTTGTTTCCGTTTCATCTATTTCTCTCCCAAATAGAGACAATGTCATTTTTATCTTAGTAAAAATTCTTCCAGAATAAATAATTGTCTCCCGGTTAAAATGTTTCAATAAAAAAAAAATATAAATGAAAATGAAATGTATAAACTATTTCAAATGAAACAGAAAAATGTTTTGAATAAATTACAAACAAATAAAATTATAAAATAAAATAAAATAAAATAAATAGTTGTTATTTAGGTAACATATATAATTTGTTACAATTGCTTCAGATGTTACTTCTAACTTAATTGTAAATTGACTGTTCATCTTTTCATTTAGATCCTACTTGTTAAGGATTTACACCAAATCAACTACCACATTAATAGACAGGATAATTAAAGCAACACATGCCAGACGTTTAAACAGATTACGATAGAAAAACAAACAAGAACACAATTGTTAGAAAAACAAATCATATTCATTTCATTCTAACATACTTCACTGTAGAAAAGAAAACATAAATAATTTCTGTGTTTTTTGAGTGTGGTGATTCCTGATATGCATATTTTGCTCTCTTTTTTTATATAAATCACCAAAGTTTCACATTTCAACTTGTCCAAAATTAAAATGCTCTTTTCACAACAGAGTGGTTTTGATATAAGAACTTTAGACATATAATTTCGGACTTCTTACTAATTTTGATAACAAATACAAACTTTATTACTGACACTTAAAGAATAGAATTTTTTATTAATTATTTGCATATGTTTAGCAGATACTGGTTGTGTTTTATACTCCTAATAAAAGATTGCAATTTGTCAAGAAACCCATTAATAAGACTCTGCCGATAATTACAATTTAAGGCATTCGTCCCTGGTTAAATAACATACAGTGATAAATATTTTATCATTCATGCATTAAGATTAGCTTATCTTTTATAACAACAACAACAAACAACAACTTTCATTACAACTTTCACATTTTCAAGCAGGTTTTAAGTGTGCTTTTAATCCTGATCATTAAAAGAAATGGGATTTGTATTGTTGATTATCACAATTGTACTCCACTTTTCATCTATTAGACAATGTTTATTGTAAACTCCAGAAAAAAGTCTATTCACAAATTTTATGCAACATAAACAAATTTAATCAAACTATTCATTTAAAATCATCACAATAGCCATTGTTTGTAAACGGTTACCAGTATGATAACATACGTGATCGAAAGCGGGAAGGACATGAAAATCGAATGCTCCGTAGAAAAAGTGAAAAATTGATGTTTTGGTAATATGTTGAAGATTGTGATTACTCTTCTGCTAACAATATGTGTTTTTTCCTTGTCTTTTCTGTTTATTGTATTATGGCTTTAAACATTGTATAATGTTTTATGCTGGAATAAACTGATACTGATAGTGATACTGAACATAATACCGACCACTACTCAATCGATAGGGTATTCAATATTTTGCGGATAGGCACTGTCACGATACGGGGTTACTTTCCAGCGTGGGTGTATAATTAGTGATCTGTCGTTATGATTGTTTGTTCTATTCAAGAAGGAAATCCGAATTTGCCTCATAGTAAATTCAAATGTATCTGAAAAGAATTGTTTGCGTACGTTTTAACATTCGTTTCTATCTAGCTAGACAAAATTAAAATTTTTTAATAGCATTTCAAATTTAAAGTAAATTAAACCTTATTTCCATGTTGTTTGCTTTTAACACCTCTCTTCTTGTATGCTCATTTATATTCAGTTTTATCATAGCTTTAAAATTTTAACTCTTAAAGTTTTTAGAGTTTCCTATGTAATTAATATTTTAATTTCTTTTAACTGATATAATTGTTATTTTGCTTTTAAGTAATATAATTTTTATTTGGTATTGAAGTCTTATTTTATCATTCCATTCAAATTATATTTTCTGAATTGATACTTTATAATTTCATATTTCTTTCATACATCATTTATCTTATTATTTGCTCGTCTATTATTATCAAAACTATTATATTACTTTTGGATCTTGTGGTTGTTGTTATTTTCTAGCACGTTAAATGAAATGAAAAGTTTGAAATATAAATCGTTGTTTTCAATATCGTGTTAAGGAAAAGTGTCACTTACCCTTTTGAAAGTGTGTTTCTTCTCACATAAGATTTAAAAGATTCACAATTAAAAATAATGTGATTAAAAGTATGCTGTCACTGTAAGAACAATTTAGAAACAACAATTTGTCATTTTTGTACTTTTCATACAAAAACATTCAGACAACTCAACAGTAAAAAGGATAACATGGTGTATTACTCATTTTTGCATAATTACAATTTAGTTTCAAATTTCAGTAAGTGTTATTATGTCATGATCATTCAGTTTTGATAGTTAACACTTTCCGCAAAATAGTAAATTTCTTTTTTGGGTTTTTAGCGATTTTTGTTGACGGCTATCCAAAACAGATGTTTTCGTTTGATGGAAACCGAAACCATGTTGTTCATGTGGAATTAAATTACAAAATGAGTACTATTGTTTTGTATAATTTCAAAGTGCGCTTATTCATGTCAGTCTTAAGACAAAGTCTCAATAAAGTGTTATGCGAAGCTGTGTGTATTTGTTAATTCTTTCCGCTCATATTCTTTAAGCTGATTTCAATTTTAACACATTCCGTTTCGAGCCAGCATCCTGTTGAGTTCTCTTTTTGTGTTAAAGTTTTATAGTGTCTTTTGATAATATTGTAAACGAATGCCCTCTTTGAACCCCCTTTCTCCCTGGATGTTTGCTTAGTTGTTTTTTTTAATGTGGCTATTTATGGCATTACTTTTTCACGTTTTAATAAAGTATTCGACATTTTGTGATGTCAAAATAATCTAGTTTTCAAATTTTAACTATCTTCTATTACAAAACATTAAGAAAATAATATCATTATAGTTAATTTTCATTTGTAAAGGAATTACATGTATCGATTATAATACCAACAGCATATAATATGCTAATAAGAGTTGTTTTGTGAAATTTTATTTGTTGTTTTTCATGTCAATTTCATTTTTAATTATACATACTTAGTGATTAATAAAGCTGTTTGTGAAAATGTATTTTAAGTTTGTTTGTTGTTGTTGTTTATTGTCAATTTTATTCTTGTCATACACATGTGGTTTTTAATAGTGTGTTCTCGTCATTACTGTGGAGGATCAGTTTTAAATTTGATCGAAATCAAAATATCATTTTTATATTTAAAATTCGAAATAAAAAATTATCAAGTTCAGGTTGTTGCATATGAATATGTTCTATTAAACCGAGCCTTCGATATGTTCATATTTTTATTTTGTCCGAATTTCATGTCATTGAAATCTTCTTCAACCCTTCGGATTTGTTTCTATTCATTACATAATTTTCGATCTGTATCAAATTTACGTAAACATTTAATAGTTCATATATATGAGACATAAAAATGTTTGCACATTCAACTTGAGGTTATCAACTATTTTTGGTTATTTTCTGTTCAGCAAGACGTAATTTAAATTTCTAATCAGTATTTTAAATGTAAACTTAAAAAGATTCTCCTTCGAAGTGAGATGTTTTCACCCAAACATATGTTTCTTCATTTTATTATCATAGCATGATTTTCATATCTTTAAATGTTTAATGTTTTATAATTATTTAAATGTTTCCTTTGTATTTGATATTGTTGTGTTTGTTTTATTTACATTTCCTTCATACTTTCAGTTAATTGTATTATTTACCCTATTTTTAAATCTCATTAGTGATTTCAAACTATAACTATTCAGTCTCATTGTATATGTTATTTACATCATGTGTCATTCAAAACAACTTATGTTTCATTTAATATCCTTTTTATTGAATTTACTTCTTGCCTTTTTATTATAATTTTTTAATCATTTTGTTTTGTTCATTAAGTATATTTGTTCTATAAGTTTTATTAATGCTAATGCAATTAATACATGTATGATTAAGTAAATATTTTTCCTTTATCCATTTCTTATAAAAACATTTGTATCGGATAACATCCAAAAACGTGTACTTTCTTTTTATTTTGTTACATGTCTTTGGTACACGTTTTTGGATGTTATCCGATACAAATGTTTTTATAAGAAATGGATAAAGGAAAAATATTTACTTAATCATACATGTATTAATTGCATTAGCATTAATAAAACTTATAGAACAAATATACTTAATGAACAAAACAAAATGATTAAAAATTATAATAAAAAGGCAAGAAGTAAATTCAATAAAAAGGATATTAAATGAAACATAAGTTGTTTTGAATGACACATGATGTAAATAACATATACAATGAGACTGAATAGTTATAGTTTGAAATCACTAATGAGATTTAAAAATAGGGTAAATAATACAATTAACTGAAAGTATGAAGGAAATGTAAATAAAACAAACACAACAATATCAAATACAAAGGAAACATTTAAATAATTATAAAACATTAAACATTTAAAGATATGAAAATCATGCTATGATAATAAAATGAAGAAACATATGTTTGGGTGAAAACATCTCACTTCGAAGGAGAATCTTTTTAAGTTTACATTTAAAATACTGATTAGAAATTTAAATTACGTCTTGCTGAACAGAAAATAACCAAAAATAGTTGATAACCTCAAGTTGAATGTGCAAACATTTTTATGTCTCATATATATGAACTATTAAATGTTTACGTAAATTTGATACAGATCGAAAATTATGTAATGAATAGAAACAAATCCGAAGGGTTGAAGAAGATTTCAATGACATGAAATTCGGACAAAATAAAAATATGAACATATCGAAGGCTCGGTTTAATAGAACATATTCATATGCAACAACCTGAACTTGATAATTTTTTATTTCGAATTTTAAATATAAAAATGATATTTTGATTTCGATCAAATTTAAAACTGATCCTCCACAGTAATGACGAGAACACACTATTAAAAACCACATGTGTATGACAAGAATAAAATTGACAATAAACAACAACAACAAACAAACTTAAAATACATTTTCACAAACAGCTTTATTAATCACTAAGTATGTATAATTAAAAATGAAATTGACATGAAAAACAACAAATAAAATTTCACAAAACAACTCTTATTAGCATATTATATGCTGTTGGTATTATAATCGATACATGTAATTCCTTTACAAATGAAAATTAACTATAATGATATTATTTTCTTAATGTTTTGTAATAGAAGATAGTTAAAATTTGAAAACTAGATTATTTTGACATCACAAAATGTCGAATACTTTATTAAAACGTGAAAAAGTAATGCCATAAATAGCCACATTAAAAAAAACAACTAAGCAAACATCCAGGGAGAAAGGGGGTTCAAAGAGGGCATTCGTTTACAATATTATCAAAAGACACTATAAAACTTTAACACAAAAAGAGAACTCAACAGGATGCTGGCTCGAAACGGAATGTGTTAAAATTGAAATCAGCTTAAAGAATATGAGCGGAAAGAATTAACAAATACACACAGCTTCGCATAACACTTTATTGAGACTTTGTCTTAAGACTGACATGAATAAGCGCACTTTGAAATTATACAAAACAATAGTACTCATTTTGTAATTTAATTCCACATGAACAACATGGTTTCGGTTTCCATCAAACGAAAACATCTGTTTTGGATAGCCGTCAACAAAAATCGCTAAAAACCCAAAAAAGAAATTTACTATTTTGCGGAAAGTGTTAACTATCAAAACTAAATGATCATGACATAATAAAGGTTGAATAAAAAAAATTGAAGTGAGTAAGTGGTTTACTTACTGAAATTTGAAACTAAATTGTAATTATGCAAAAATGAGTAATACACCATGTTATCCTTTTTACTGTTGAGTTGTCTGAATGTTTTTGTATGAAAAGTACAAAAATGACAAATTGTTGTTTCTAAATTGTTCTTACAGTGACAGCATACTTTTAATCACATTATTTTTAATTGTGAATCTTTTAAATCTTATGTGAGAAGAAACACACTTTCAAAAGGGTAAGTGACACTTTTCCTTAACACGATATTGAAAACAACGATTTATATTTCAAACTTTTCATTTCATTTAACGTGCTAGAAAATAACAACAACCACAAGATCCAAAAGTAATATAATAGTTTTGATAATAATAGACGAGCAAATAATAAGATAAATGATGTATGAAAGAAATATGAAATTATAAAGTATCAATTCTGAAAATATAATTTGAATGGAATGATAAAATAAGACTTCAATACCAAATAAAAATTATATTACTTAAAAGCAAAATAACAATTATATCAGTTAAAAGAAATTAAAATATTAATTACATAGGAAACTCTAAAAACTTTAAGAGTTAAAATTTTAAAGCTATGATAAAACTGAATATAAATGAGCATACAAGAAGAGAGGTGTTAAAAACAAACAACATTGAAATAAGGTTTAATTTACTTTAAATTTGAAATGCTATTAAAAAATTTTAATTTTGTCTAGCTAGATAGAAACGAATGTTAAAACGTACGCAAACAATTCTTTTCAGATACATTTGAATTTACTATGAGGCAAATTCGGATTTCCTTCTTGAATAGAACAAACAATCATAACGACAGATCACTAAATATATTCCCACGCTGGAAAGTAACCCCGTATTGTGACAGTGCCTATCCGCAAAATATTGAATACCCTATCGATTGAGTAGTGGTCGGTATTATGTTCAGTATCACTATCAGTATCAGTTTATTCCAGCATAAAACATAATACAATGTTTAAAGCCATAATACAATAAACAGAAAAGACAAGGAAAAAACACATATGGTTAGCAGAAGAGTAATCACAATCTTCAACATATTACCAAAACATCAATATTTCACTTTTTCTACGGAGCATTCAATTTTCATGTCCTTCCCGCTTTCGATCGCGTATGTTATCATACTGGTAACCGTTTACAAACAATGGCTATTGTGATGATTTTAAATGAATAGTTTGATTAAATTTGTTTATGTTGCATAAAATTTGTGAATAGACTTTTTTCTGGAGTTTACAATAAACATTGTCTAATAGATGAAAAGTGGAGTACAATTGTGATAATCAACAATACAAATCCCATTTCTTTTAATGATCAGGATTAAAAGCACACTTGAAACCTGCTTGAAAATGTGAAAGTTGTAATGAAAGTTGTTGTTTGTTGTTGTTGTTGTTATAAAAGATAAGCTAATCTTAATGCATGAATGATAAAATATTTATCACTGTATGTTATTTAACCAGGGACGAATGCCTTAAATTGTAATTATCGGCAGAGTCTTATTAATGGGTTTCTTGACAAATTGCAATCTGTTATTAGGAGTATAAAACACAACCAGTACCTGCTAAACATATGCAAATAATTAATAAAAAATTATATTCTTTAAGTGTCAGTAATAAAGTTTGTATTTGTTATCAAAATTAGTTAGAAGTCCGAAATTATATGTCTAAAGTTCTTATATCAAAACCACTCTGTTGTGAAAAGAGCATTTTAATTTTGGACAAGTTGAAATGTGAAACTTTGGTGATTTATATAAAAAAAGAGCAAAATATGCATATCAGGAATCACCACACTCAAAAAACACAGAAATTATTTAAGTTTTCTTTTCTACAGTGAAATATGTTAGAATGAAATGAATATGATTTGTTTTGCTAACAATTGTGTTCTTGTTTGTTTTCCTATCGTAATCTGTTTAAACGTCTGACATTTGCTGCTTTAATTATCCTGTCTATTAATGTGGTAGTTGATTCGGTGTAAATCCTTAACAAGTAGGATCTAAATGAAAAGATGAACAGTCAATTTACAATTTAGTTAGAAGTAACATCTGAAGCAATTGTAACAAATTATATATGTTACCTAAATAACAACTATTTATTTTATTTTATTTTATTTTTTTTTATTTTTTTTTTTCAAAACATTTTTCTGTTTCATTTGAAATAGTTTATACATTTCATTTGCATTTATATTTTGTTTTTATTGAAACATATTTAACCAGAAGACAATTATTTATTCTGGAAAAATTTTTACTGAGATAAAAATGACATTGTCTCTATTTGGGAGAGAAATAGATGAAACGGAAACAAAGAGCGCATCGGACGCAATAGATATACATAAATTGCAGTATAAACTTTTTTGAAAATTCTTTTTTAGACAAATATTTTATTGGTTTCATAAAGTCTCATCTTCATTTAGGTATTATTAAGAAAATCAACAAAATCTAATGAATACAAATGAGTATAATCCCCTTCTTGCCTCGACAAGGATTAAAAGCATGCTTATGCGAAGTATGTGTTGAAAGAAAAGATAAGCTAATCTGTTTAAATGACAAATCATTTTCATTGAATATTCTTTCTTTAACACTGGATGTATTTGATTGTGACAAATTACAAAACACGAATATGTTAGGTGTCAGTCACAAACTAATTCCTTAATATCTTGAAGCTATTGTTCTTATGAAAAATTATGAATATTAATGTTAAATTATTGGTTCATTAGACTGATACTTTAACTTAAAATGTAGAAATGGAATACGAGATAGCAAGTATTTTTGTTGACGTTTATTAAAAGACCTACGCGCTGTTATTATGTCACATTTGAATATCACCATTCATTACAATTATATTTACGAGTATTAATTTGTGCACAAGATTGGTGAAATAAGACAAAGCTTAAACAATTAATGTGCCCTACTGAAATAAACGGAAAGTCAACGCATTCACCAATTGTATTTTTATTTTTGAAACGAAGAAATGATTTTTATGAAGTAATTACAGATGAATCACAGGATATAAACAAAATGATTTATCACCAAGTACATTACTTTCAAAAATGGTAAAATGGAAATTTATTCATGTTCTATAAATAAAAAGATTATCGAAAAATTTAAAAAAAAACTCTCACGCAAATAATGTTTGAGAAATAAATGAGATGTGAAAGTAGGAGTGACAATTGTTGTTGTTGTTGATTATCTAGTTGTATTTGTTGCTGATGGTGTTGTTGTTGTTGCTAATGTAGCTGTTGTTGTTCTCGGCGTTCGTTGCTTCTGACATATTATGCAGCTGCTGATGATGATCAATGTGTAGTTGTTGTTGTAGTTGTTCATACTGCAGATGTTTTACTGACGATGATTTTGTGGTTCCTGGCTTTGATTTTTACAGCGGGATGATTTGTGGCGATTGAGAATTGATATTGCCATGCACGGAAGAAAAATGCCTGCCCCGGTTCCATTCATTAGCAAAACACTTATCGCATGTTTGACATTCCATTTTTCTTTCTACAAAATAAAAAAAAAGAAAAGAAAAGCTTAAAAAAGCTTAATTCTCTGTAATATCTGCAATTTCAAGCGCATACATTTTAACGATCATTATCTTAAATTGTTTTAAAGAATTAATCATTTCTGTTTGGAGTAGATGCAAATGATAAATATATAAATCAGAAATATTTGAAATAAAATAATATATATGTACCTTTAATATATTCGTGCACAGGTCCTTTCAATATTAATTCCAAATTTTCTTTAGCAAACACGATGCATTTTCGATTTAAATAATTTGGCTGTTTTCTGCACGCAGATGTTTTCAGGTGCTAATAAGAAACCCCTTTCATTCAAGAATAAGGATTAATGACAAACGTGATTATTTGTTTTGGGCCCGGTTGACAGACACACTTAAGGACACTCACACATACTTGTGATATACTTAATTACACTGTACACGGATTAAATATTACCTCAATCCACTTAACAAACACTTCACGGGGATCAATTATTGCGTTAATCCACTTAACATTCACAGGGATTACAAATATTTATTGTTAAATTAAATACATGTTAAAAATGCACACTTGAGGTCTACTTGAAAATGAAACTTTTGTAATGGAATCGCAGAAAAGATAAACAGATTCGAATGTTTGAGTGAAAAAAATTTGTTTCATTGTATGTTCAAGAATTCGTATGAATAGTTTTTGGGAAAGTTATTTATGTACAGGATAACACTCAACCACATTTCACTGCGAGGATTAAGGCACAATATTGCGCCCGCTTAAATATTTGAATAACATACTGATTCTTCAAGCGCCAGTCGCAAATATTTATGATTAATACTAAACATGTTAAATATGAGAATAACGTAGTGAAAACGAATCTTCTATGTTTAAGTAAAAAATATTTATAAATTCTAATTTAATAAGTTTTGCATCTGAGTTGTGAATTAAAACTTGTGCAATTAAGAAAAAAAAATGAATATAGTTTCGGAATGATTATTAGGAATAGTTGATTATTTATTAAGAATAAGAAACAAGAATGCACTATTTGATGAAAAGTGTTAATACTACAAACACGCATAAACTATTTTGCGAAAGTAACATTTAGAATAAAATCGTTACATTTTTATAAGGTGGTGTACACGCATCCGTTATTTAATACTGCAATAAAACGTTAAGAAGAAACCATTTCATAAATTTAACGGTCAATAAACTCACTTCAATGAGAGTTTTACTACTCACTTCGATGAGTTTTTGTTGTAAATAAATGTGAATGCTATTATTGTAATCTCTGCTACAATAATAATAAAAAGCCGAGCTGATCCAGATGTTTGTGTCTGCTCTGGGTCTACGCACAGTTCAGGATTCAGTTAATAAATTTCTGCAAAACACCACAATAGATAAACTGGATTAAATCGATATACAAGAGAGTCCATTTCATAAATTAAAAGGATAGAAGAGTGAATAAAGCTCCCTTACATGAGTATTTTCAAAGCTCACTTCGATGCGTTTTTGTTGTAAATAAAAGTGAATCCTTTTATCGCATTTATCTGCTAAAATAATCGCATTTATCAGCTAAAATATAATAATAATAATAATAATAATAATAATAATAATAATAATAATAATAATAATAATAATAATAGTAATAATTCATTTTCATATGAGTTTCATTTAATTTAAAATTATTTTAAATGATTACATTATACCTGTTTAATCCCCCTATTGTCAATCTAGTAGTAGAGGCATTGTTATATACGGTAGAGGCCATTGTTATAAACGGTAGAGTTCTTTGTTATATTTGGTAGAGGCTATTGTTAAAAATCGCCGCAGGGGTGTTCCAAAACTGTCATTTTCCTACTACTCAGGAACCTATTTAACCGGGTGTAAAACAATACATTACATAGCGAAAAATGACTAAGTGTGAAACCGCAGAATAAAGTCATAAAAAAAACTGTCCGGTGCCGGGTTTCGAACCCGGGGCTCCCGGGTGAAAGACCACTATTCTAACCACTACACTATGAAAGGTCTGTTGTGAGCAGTGAATTTAAATAAGCCTTATAAAATCGCATTGTACAGGGCAGGTAATCCACGCTAAAGTATCGATGTACTATAGCGTACTGAAAGACCTCCGGGATTCTTGGGTTCCAGCAGGTTGGGAGATCTGAAGCTCAGCTGGATCTTCTCTATGTTCCCTGCAAGTTTGCGAGCGTCGACCATAAAGATATGGCTTACCCAATATATGCATTTAAAGTTGTTTGCTATGTAAACGTTATGCTGACCTATGCTAGGAGCACCAACTTTGAACCTATAGGCCAGGAAAACTGTTGTGCAGTAAGCCGAAAAACCTGGCAGGTCGTGTTCATTGGATGTTTGGCGACCTAAAAGCATGCTTTGATGCAGCTACTGCAATTAAATGGAGCTTCCATCCATCGGTTTTCAATGGGCATTTCATAGCGCAATTAAGCCGCGAATTTATATTACACAGCGTAAAATGACATTTCTAATAATCCAATATCTTTGAAATTTGCACGGTGTTAAGAGCTCTTTTAGGTGAGCTTATGCTCCAAATTTCAAAGTTCTAGACCGTCAGGAACCTATTAAACCGGGTGTTAAACACTACATTAAATAGCGAAAAATGACTAAGTGTGAAAACGCAATACAAACGTTTGCTGGGTGCTCGTACTTACAGCCCCGACCCTAGCGCCATTTAAATGCAATGAGCCTAAAAATCCTGCGGGTCGTGTGCAACTGATGGTGGACTACCTGAAACCAGTTTTGGTTTGAGTTACTGCATTTAAATGGAGCCTACATCCGACGGTTTTCCATAGGCATTTCACTGGGCAATTAAGTCGCGAATTTATGATCAAACACGAGAAAACGTGCATTTCTAATAATCCTATATCTTTGAAATTTGCACGGTGTTTAGAGATCTTTTAGATGAGCTTATGGTCAAAATTTCAAAGTTCTAGACCGTCAGAAACCTATTAAACCGGGTGTAAAACCCTGTATTACACAGCGTAAAATGACCGAGTTGGTAAGGCACGCTCAAGAGTAAACATATATTTCTAATAATCCAATATCTTTGAAATTTGCACGGTGCTTAGAGCTTTTTTAGGTGAGCTTATGTTCCAAATTTCAAAGCTCTAGACCGTCAGGAACCTATTTAACCGGGTGTAAAACAATACATTACATAGCGAAAAATGACTAAGTGTGAAACCGCAGAATAAAGTCATAAAAAAAACTGTCCGGTGCCGGGTTTCGAACCCGGGGCTCCCGGGTGAAAGACCACTATTCTAACCACTACACTATGAAAGGTCTGTTGTGAGCAGTGAATTTAAATAAGCCTTATAAAATCGCATTGTACAGGGCAGGTAATCCACGCTAAAGTATCGATGTACTATAGCGTACTGAAAGACCTCCGGGATTCTTGGGTTCCAGCAGGTTGGGAGATCTGAAGCTCAGCTGGATCTTCTCTATGTTCCCTGCAAGTTTGCGAGCGTCGACCATAAAGATATGGCTTACCCAATATATGCATTTAAAGTTGTTTGCTATGTAAACGTTATGCTGACCTATGCTAGGAGCACCAACTTTGAACCTATAGGCCAGGAAAACTGTTGTGCAGTAAGCCGAAAAACCTGGCAGGTCGTGTTCATTGGATGTTTGGCGACCTAAAAGCATGCTTTGATGCAGCTACTGCAATTAAATGGAGCTTCCATCCATCGGTTTTCAATGGGCATTTCATAGCGCAATTAAGCCGCGAATTTATATTACACAGCGTAAAATGACATTTCTAATAATCCAATATCTTTGAAATTTGCACGGTGTTTAGAGCTCTTTTAGGTGAGCTTATGCTCCAAATTTCAAAGTTCTAGACCGTCAGGAACCTATTAAACCGGGTGTTAAACACTACATTAAATAGCGAAAAATGACTAAGTGTGAAAACGCAATACAAACGTTTGCTGGGTGCTCGTACTTACAGCCCCGACCCTAGCGCCATTTAAATGCAATGAGCCTAAAAATCCTGCGGGTCGTGTGCAACTGATGGTGGACTACCTGAAACCAGTTTTGGTTTGAGTTACTGCATTTAAATGGAGCTTACATCCGACGGTTTTCCATAGGCATTTCACTGGGCAATTAAGTCGCGAATTTATGATCAAACACGAGAAAACGTGCATTTCTAATAATCCAATATCTTTGAAATTTGCACGGTGTTTAGAGATCTTTTAGGTGAGCTTATGGTCAAAATTTCAAAGTTCTAGACCGTCAGAAACCTATTAAACCGGGTGTAAAACCCTGTATTACACAGCGTAAAATGACCGAGTTGGTAAGGCACGCTCAAGAGTAAACATATATTTCTAATAATCCAATATCTTTGAAATTTGCACGGTGCTTAGAGCTTTTTTAGGTGAGCTTATGTTCCAAATTTCAAAGCTCTAGACCGTCAGGAACCTATTTAACCGGGTGTAAAACAATACATTACATAGCGAAAAATGACTAAGTGTGAAACCGCAGAATAAAGTCATAAAAAAAACTGTCCGGTGCCGGGTTTCGAACCCGGGGCTCCCGGGTGAAAGACCACTATTCTAACCACTACACTATGAAAGGTCTGTTGTGAGCAGTGAATTTAAATAAGCCTTATAAAATCGCATTGTACAGGGCAGGTAATCCACGCTAAAGTATCGATGTACTATAGCGTACTGAAAGACCTCCGGGATTCTTGGGTTCCAGCAGGTTGGGAGATCTGAAGCTCAGCTGGATCTTCTCTATGTTCCCTGCAAGTTTGCGAGCGTCGACCATAAAGATATGGCTTACCCAATATATGCATTTAAAGTTGTTTGCTATGTAAACGTTATGCTGACCTATGCTAGGAGCACCAACTTTGAACCTATAGGCCAGGAAAACTGTTGTGCAGTAAGCCGAAAAACCTGGCAGGTCGTGTTCATTGGATGTTTGGCGACCTAAAAGCATGCTTTGATGCAGCTACTGCAATTAAATGGAGCTTCCATCCATCGGTTTTCAATGGGCATTTCATAGCGCAATTAAGCCGCGAATTTATATTACACAGCGTAAAATGACATTTCTAATAATCCAATATCTTTGAAATTTGCACGGTGTTTAGAGCTCTTTTAGGTGAGCTTATGCTCCAAATTTCAAAGTTCTAGACCGTCAGGAACCTATTAAACCGGGTGTTAAACACTACATTAAATAGCGAAAAATGACTAAGTGTGAAAACGCAATACAAACGTTTGCTGGGTGCTCGTACTTACAGCCCCGACCCTAGCGCCATTTAAATGCAATGAGCCTAAAAATCCTGCGGGTCGTGTGCAACTGATGGTGGACTACCTGAAACCAGTTTTGGTTTGAGTTACTGCATTTAAATGGAGCTTACATCCGACGGTTTTCCATAGGCATTTCACTGGGCAATTAAGTCGCGAATTTATGATCAAACACGAGAAAACGTGCATTTCTAATAATCCAATATCTTTGAAATTTGCACGGTGTTTAGAGATCTTTTAGGTGAGCTTATGGTCAAAATTTCAAAGTTCTAGACCGTCAGAAACCTATTAAACCGGGTGTAAAACCCTGTATTACACAGCGTAAAATGACCGAGTTGGTAAGGCACGCTCAAGAGTAAACATATATTTCTAATAATCCAATATCTTTGAAATTTGCACGGTGCTTAGAGCTTTTTTAGGTGAGCTTATGTTCCAAATTTCAAAGCTCTAGACCGTCAGGAACCTATTTAACCGGGTGTAAAACAATACATTACATAGCGAAAAATGACTAAGTGTGAAACCGCAGAATAAAGTCATAAAAAAAACTGTCCGGTGCCGGGTTTCGAACCCGGGGCTCCCGGGTGAAAGACCACTATTCTAACCACTACACTATGAAAGGTCTGTTGTGAGCAGTGAATTTAAATAAGCCTTATAAAATCGCATTGTACAGGGCAGGTAATCCACGCTAAAGTATCGATGTACTATAGCGTACTGAAAGACCTCCGGGATTCTTGGGTTCCAGCAGGTTGGGAGATCTGAAGCTCAGCTGGATCTTCTCTATGTTCCCTGCAAGTTTGCGAGCGTCGACCATAAAGATATGGCTTACCCAATATATGCATTTAAAGTTGTTTGCTATGTAAACGTTATGCTGACCTATGCTAGGAGCACCAACTTTGAACCTATAGGCCAGGAAAACTGTTGTGCAGTAAGCCGAAAAACCTGGCAGGTCGTGTTCATTGGATGTTTGGCGACCTAAAAGCATGCTTTGATGCAGCTACTGCAATTAAATGGAGCTTCCATCCATCGGTTTTCAATGGGCATTTCATAGCGCAATTAAGCCGCGAATTTATATTACACAGCGTAAAATGACATTTCTAATAATCCAATATCTTTGAAATTTGCACGGTGTTTAGAGCTCTTTTAGGTGAGCTTATGCTCCAAATTTCAAAGTTCTAGACCGTCAGGAACCTATTAAACCGGGTGTTAAACACTACATTAAATAGCGAAAAATGACTAAGTGTGAAAACGCAATACAAACGTTTGCTGGGTGCTCGTACTTACAGCCCCGACCCTAGCGCCATTTAAATGCAATGAGCCTAAAAATCCTGCGGGTCGTGTGCAACTGATGGTGGACTACCTGAAACCAGTTTTGGTTTGAGTTACTGCATTTAAATGGAGCTTACATCCGACGGTTTTCCATAGGCATTTCACTGGGCAATTAAGTCGCGAATTTATGATCAAACACGAGAAAACGTGCATTTCTAATAATCCAATATCTTTGAAATTTGCACGGTGTTTAGAGATCTTTTAGGTGAGCTTATGGTCAAAATTTCAAAGTTCTAGACCGTCAGAAACCTATTAAACCGGGTGTAAAACCCTGTATTACACAGCGTAAAATGACCGAGTTGGTAAGGCACGCTCAAGAGTAAACATATATTTCTAATAATCCAATATCTTTGAAATTTGCACGGTGCTTAGAGCTTTTTTAGGTGAGCTTATGTTCCAAATTTCAAAGCTCTAGACCGTCAGGAACCTATTTAACCGGGTGTAAAACAATACATTACATAGCGAAAAATGACTAAGTGTGAAACCGCAGAATAAAGTCATAAAAAAAACTGTCCGGTGCCGGGTTTCGAACCCGGGGCTCCCGGGTGAAAGACCACTATTCTAACCACTACACTATGAAAGGTCTGTTGTGAGCAGTGAATTTAAATAAGCCTTATAAAATCGCATTGTACAGGGCAGGTAATCCACGCTAAAGTATCGATGTACTATAGCGTACTGAAAGACCTCCGGGATTCTTGGGTTCCAGCAGGTTGGGAGATCTGAAGCTCAGCTGGATCTTCTCTATGTTCCCTGCAAGTTTGCGAGCGTCGACCATAAAGATATGGCTTACCCAATATATGCATTTAAAGTTGTTTGCTATGTAAACGTTATGCTGACCTATGCTAGGAGCACCAACTTTGAACCTATAGGCCAGGAAAACTGTTGTGCAGTAAGCCGAAAAACCTGGCAGGTCGTGTTCATTGGATGTTTGGCGACCTAAAAGCATGCTTTGATGCAGCTACTGCAATTAAATGGAGCTTCCATCCATCGGTTTTCAATGGGCATTTCATAGCGCAATTAAGCCGCGAATTTATATTACACAGCGTAAAATGACATTTCTAATAATCCAATATCTTTGAAATTTGCACGGTGTTTAGAGCTCTTTTAGGTGAGCTTATGCTCCAAATTTCAAAGTTCTAGACCGTCAGGAACCTATTAAACCGGGTGTTAAACACTACATTAAATAGCGAAAAATGACTAAGTGTGAAAACGCAATACAAACGTTTGCTGGGTGCTCGTACTTACAGCCCCGACCCTAGCGCCATTTAAATGCAATGAGCCTAAAAATCCTGCGGGTCGTGTGCAACTGATGGTGGACTACCTGAAACCAGTTTTGGTTTGAGTTACTGCATTTAAATGGAGCTTACATCCGACGGTTTTCCATAGGCATTTCACTGGGCAATTAAGTCGCGAATTTATGATCAAACACGAGAAAACGTGCATTTCTAATAATCCAATATCTTTGAAATTTGCACGGTGTTTAGAGATCTTTTAGGTGAGCTTATGGTCAAAATTTCAAAGTTCTAGACCGTCAGAAACCTATTAAACCGGGTGTAAAACCCTGTATTACACAGCGTAAAATGACCGAGTTGGTAAGGCACGCTCAAGAGTAAACATATATTTCTAATAATCCAATATCTTTGAAATTTGCACGGTGCTTAGAGCTTTTTTAGGTGAGCTTATGTTCCAAATTTCAAAGCTCTAGACCGTCAGGAACCTATTTAACCGGGTGTAAAACAATACATTACATAGCGAAAAATGACTAAGTGTGAAACCGCAGAATAAAGTCATAAAAAAAACTGTCCGGTGCCGGGTTTCGAACCCGGGGCTCCCGGGTGAAAGACCACTATTCTAACCACTACACTATGAAAGGTCTGTTGTGAGCAGTGAATTTAAATAAGCCTTATAAAATCGCATTGTACAGGGCAGGTAATCCACGCTAAAGTATCGATGTACTATAGCGTACTGAAAGACCTCCGGGATTCTTGGGTTCCAGCAGGTTGGGAGATCTGAAGCTCAGCTGGATCTTCTCTATGTTCCCTGCAAGTTTGCGAGCGTCGACCATAAAGATATGGCTTACCCAATATATGCATTTAAAGTTGTTTGCTATGTAAACGTTATGCTGACCTATGCTAGGAGCACCAACTTTGAACCTATAGGCCAGGAAAACTGTTGTGCAGTAAGCCGAAAAACCTGGCAGGTCGTGTTCATTGGATGTTTGGCGACCTAAAAGCATGCTTTGATGCAGCTACTGCAATTAAATGGAGCTTCCATCCATCGGTTTTCAATGGGCATTTCATAGCGCAATTAAGCCGCGAATTTATATTACACAGCGTAAAATGACATTTCTAATAATCCAATATCTTTGAAATTTGCACGGTGTTTAGAGCTCTTTTAGGTGAGCTTATGCTCCAAATTTCAAAGTTCTAGACCGTCAGGAACCTATTAAACCGGGTGTTAAACACTACATTAAATAGCGAAAAATGACTAAGTGTGAAAACGCAATACAAACGTTTGCTGGGTGCTCGTACTTACAGCCCCGACCCTAGCGCCATTTAAATGCAATGAGCCTAAAAATCCTGCGGGTCGTGTGCAACTGATGGTGGACTACCTGAAACCAGTTTTGGTTTGAGTTACTGCATTTAAATGGAGCTTACATCCGACGGTTTTCCATAGGCATTTCACTGGGCAATTAAGTCGCGAATTTATGATCAAACACGAGAAAACGTGCATTTCTAATAATCCAATATCTTTGAAATTTGCACGGTGTTTAGAGATCTTTTAGGTGAGCTTATGGTCAAAATTTCAAAGTTCTAGACCGTCAGAAACCTATTAAACCGGGTGTAAAACCCTGTATTACACAGCGTAAAATGACCGAGTTGGTAAGGCACGCTCAAGAGTAAACATATATTTCTAATAATCCAATATCTTTGAAATTTGCACGGTGCTTAGAGCTTTTTTAGGTGAGCTTATGTTCCAAATTTCAAAGCTCTAGACCGTCAGGAACCTATTTAACCGGGTGTAAAACAATACATTACATAGCGAAAAATGACTAAGTGTGAAACCGCAGAATAAAGTCATAAAAAAAACTGTCCGGTGCCGGGTTTCGAACCCGGGGCTCCCGGGTGAAAGACCACTATTCTAACCACTACACTATGAAAGGTCTGTTGTGAGCAGTGAATTTAAATAAGCCTTATAAAATCGCATTGTACAGGGCAGGTAATCCACGCTAAAGTATCGATGTACTATAGCGTACTGAAAGACCTCCGGGATTCTTGGGTTCCAGCAGGTTGGGAGATCTGAAGCTCAGCTGGATCTTCTCTATGTTCCCTGCAAGTTTGCGAGCGTCGACCATAAAGATATGGCTTACCCAATATATGCATTTAAAGTTGTTTGCTATGTAAACGTTATGCTGACCTATGCTAGGAGCACCAACTTTGAACCTATAGGCCAGGAAAACTGTTGTGCAGTAAGCCGAAAAACCTGGCAGGTCGTGTTCATTGGATGTTTGGCGACCTAAGAGCATGCTTTGATGCAGCTACTGCAATTAAATGGAGCTTCCATCCATCGGTTTTCAATGGGCATTTCATAGCGCAATTAAGCCGCGAATTTATATTACACAGCGTAAAATGACATTTCTAATAATCCAATATCTTTGAAATTTGCACGGTGTTTAGAGCTCTTTTAGGTGAGCTTATGCTCCAAATTTCAAAGTTCTAGACCGTCAGGAACCTATTAAACCGGGTGTTAAACACTACATTAAATAGCGAAAAATGACTAAGTGTGAAAACGCAATACAAACGTTTGCTGGGTGCTCGTACTTACAGCCCCGACCCTAGCGCCATTTAAATGCAATGAGCCTAAAAATCCTGCGGGTCGTGTGCAACTGATGGTGGACTACCTGAAACCAGTTTTGGTTTGAGTTACTGCATTTAAATGGAGCTTACATCCGACGGTTTTCCATAGGCATTTCACTGGGCAATTAAGTCGCGAATTTATGATCAAACACGAGAAAACGTGCATTTCTAATAATCCAATATCTTTGAAATTTGCACGGTGTTTAGAGATCTTTTAGGTGAGCTTATGGTCAAAATTTCAAAGTTCTAGACCGTCAGAAACCTATTAAACCGGGTGTAAAACCCTGTATTACACAGCGTAAAATGACCGAGTTGGTAAGGCACGCTCAAGAGTAAACATATATTTCTAATAATCCAATATCTTTGAAATTTGCACGGTGCTTAGAGCTTTTTTAGGTGAGCTTATGTTCCAAATTTCAAAGCTCTAGACCGTCAGGAAAGTAGTAGGAAAATGACAGTTTTGGAACACCCCTGCGGCGATTTTTAACAATAGCCTCTACCAAATATAACAAAGAACTCTACCGTTTATAACAATGGCCTCTACCGTATATAACAATGCCTCTACTACTAGATTGACAATAGGGGGATTAAACAGGTATAATGTAATCATTTGAAATAATTTTAAATTAAATGAAACTCATATGAAAATGAATTATTATTATTATTATTATTATTATTATTATTATTATTATTATTATTAGTATTATTATTATTATTATATTTTAGCTGATAAATGCGATTATTTTAGCAGATAAATGCGATAAAAGGATTCACTTTTATTTACAACAAAAACGCATCGAAGTGAGCTTTGAAAATACTCATGTAAGGGAGCTTTATTCACTCTTCTATCCTTTTAATTTATGAAATGGACTCTCTTGTATATCGATTTAATCCAGTTTATCTATTGTGGTGTTTTGCAGAAATTTATTAACTGAATCCTGAACTGTGCGTAGACCCAGAGCAGACACAAACATCTGGATCAGCTCGGCTTTTTATTATTATTGTAGCAGAGATTACAATAATAGCATTCACATTTATTTACAACAAAAACTCATCGAAGTGAGTAGTAAAACTCTCATTGAAGTGAGTTTATTGACCGTTAAATTTATGAAATGGTTTCTTCTTAACGTTTTATTGCAGTATTAAATAACGGATGCGTGTACACCACCTTATAAAAATGTAACGATTTTATTCTAAATGTTACTTTCGCAAAATAGTTTATGCGTGTTTGTAGTATTAACACTTTTCATCAAATAGTGCATTCTTGTTTCTTATTCTTAATAAATAATCAACTATTCCTAATAATCATTCCGAAACTATATTCATTTTTTTTTCTTAATTGCACAAGTTTTAATTCACAACTCAGATGCAAAACTTATTAAATTAGAATTTATAAATATTTTTTACTTAAACATAGAAGATTCGTTTTCACTACGTTATTCTCATATTTAACATGTTTAGTATTAATCATAAATATTTGCGACTGGCGCTTGAAGAATCAGTATGTTATTCAAATATTTAAGCGGGCGCAATATTGTGCCTTAATCCTCGCAGTGAAATGTGGTTGAGTGTTATCCTGTACATAAATAACTTTCCCAAAAACTATTCATACGAATTCTTGAACATACAATGAAACAAATTTTTTTCACTCAAACATTCGAATCTGTTTATCTTTTCTGCGATTCCATTACAAAAGTTTCATTTTCAAGTAGACCTCAAGTGTGCATTTTTAACATGTATTTAATTTAACAATAAATATTTGTAATCCCTGTGAATGTTAAGTGGATTAACGCAATAATTGATCCCCGTGAAGTGTTTGTTAAGTGGATTGAGGTAATATTTAATCCGTGTACAGTGTAATTAAGTATATCACAAGTATGTGTGAGTGTCCTTAAGTGTGTCTGTCAACCGGGCCCAAAACAAATAATCACGTTTGTCATTAATCCTTATTCTTGAATGAAAGGGGTTTCTTATTAGCACCTGAAAACATCTGCGTGCAGAAAACAGCCAAATTATTTAAATCGAAAATGCATCGTGTTTGCTAAAGAAAATTTGGAATTAATATTGAAAGGACCTGTGCACGAATATATTAAAGGTACATATATATTATTTTATTTCAAATATTTCTGATTTATATATTTATCATTTGCATCTACTCCAAACAGAAATGATTAATTCTTTAAAACAATTTAAGATAATGATCGTTAAAATGTATGCGCTTGAAATTGCAGATATTACAGAGAATTAAGCTTTTTTAAGCTTTTCTTTTCTTTTTTTTTTTATTTTGTAGAAAGAAAAATGGAATGTCAAACATGCGATAAGTGTTTTGCTAATGAATGGAACCGGGGCAGGCATTTTTCTTCCGTGCATGGCAATATCAATTCTCAATCGCCACAAATCATCCCGCTGTAAAAATCAAAGCCAGGAACCACAAAATCATCGTCAGTAAAACATCTGCAGTATGAACAACTACAACAACAACTACACATTGATCATCATCAGCAGCTGCATAATATGTCAGAAGCAACGAACGCCGAGAACAACAACAGCTACATTAGCAACAACAACAACACCATCAGCAACAAATACAACTAGATAATCAACAACAACAACAATTGTCACTCCTACTTTCACATCTCATTTATTTCTCAAACATTATTTGCGTGAGAGTTTTTTTTTAAATTTTTCGATAATCTTTTTATTTATAGAACATGAATAAATTTCCATTTTACCATTTTTGAAAGTAATGTACTTGGTGATAAATCATTTTGTTTATATCCTGTGATTCATCTGTAATTACTTCATAAAAATCATTTCTTCGTTTCAAAAATAAAAATACAATTGGTGAATGCGTTGACTTTCCGTTTATTTCAGTAGGGCACATTAATTGTTTAAGCTTTGTCTTATTTCACCAATCTTGTGCACAAATTAATACTCGTAAATATAATTGTAATGAATGGTGATATTCAAATGTGACATAATAACAGCGCGTAGGTCTTTTAATAAACGTCAACAAAAATACTTGCTATCTCGTATTCCATTTCTACATTTTAAGTTAAAGTATCAGTCTAATGAACCAATAATTTAACATTAATATTCATAATTTTTCATAAGAACAATAGCTTCAAGATATTAAGGAATTAGTTTGTGACTGACACCTAACATATTCGTGTTTTGTAATTTGTCACAATCAAATACATCCAGTGTTAAAGAAAGAATATTCAATGAAAATGATTTGTCATTTAAACAGATTAGCTTATCTTTTCTTTCAACACATACTTCGCATAAGCATGCTTTTAATCCTTGTCGAGGCAAGAAGGGGATTATACTCATTTGTATTCATTAGATTTTGTTGATTTTCTTAATAATACCTAAATGAAGATGAGACTTTATGAAACCAATAAAATATTTGTCTAAAAAAGAATTTTCAAAAAAGTTTATACTGCAATTTATGTATATCTATTGCGTCCGATGCGCTCTTTGTTTCCGTTTCATCTATTTCTCTCCCAAATAGAGACAATGTCATTTTTATCTCAGTAAAAATTTTTCCAGAATAAATAATTGTCTTCTGGTTAAATATGTTTCAATAAAAACAAAATATAAATGCAAATGAAATGTATAAACTATTTCAAATGAAACAGAAAAATGTTTTGAAAAAAAAAATAAAAAAAAATAAAATAAAATAAAATAAATAGTTGTTATTTAGGTAACATATATAATTTGTTACAATTGCTTCAGATGTTACTTCTAACTAAATTGTAAATTGACTGTTCATCTTTTCATTTAGATCCTACTTGTTAAGGATTTACACCGAATCAACTACCACATTAATAGACAGGATAATTAAAGCAGCAAATGTCAGACGTTTAAACAGATTACGATAGGAAAACAAACAAGAACACAATTGTTAGCAAAACAAATCATATTCATTTCATTCTAACATATTTCACTGTAGAAAAGAAAACTTAAATAATTTCTGTGTTTTTTGAGTGTGGTGATTCCTGATATGCATATTTTGCTCTTTTTTTTTATATAAATCACCAAAGTTTCACATTTCAACTTGTCCAAAATTAAAATGCTCTTTTCACAACAGAGTGGTTTTGATATAAGAACTTTAGACATATAATTTCGGACTTCTAACTAATTTTGATAACAAATACAAACTTTATTACTGACACTTAAAGAATATAATTTTTTATTAATTATTTGCATATGTTTAGCAGGTACTGGTTGTGTTTTATACTCCTAATAACAGATTGCAATTTGTCAAGAAACCCATTAATAAGACTCTGCCGATAATTACAATTTAAGGCATTCGTCCCTGGTTAAATAACATACAGTGATAAATATTTTATCATTCATGCATTAAGATTAGCTTATCTTTTATAACAACAACAACAACAAACAACAACTTTCATTACAACTTTCACATTTTCAAGCAGGTTTCAAGTGTGCTTTTAATCCTGATCATTAAAAGAAATGGGATTTGTATTGTTGATTATCACAATTGTACTCCACTTTTCATCTATTAGACAATGTTTATTGTAAACTCCAGAAAAAAGTCTATTCACAAATTTTATGCAACATAAACAAATTTAATCAAACTATTCATTTAAAATCATCACAATAGCCATTGTTTGTAAACGGTTACCAGTATGATAACATACGCGATCGAAAGCGGGAAGGACATGAAAATTGAATGCTCCGTAGAAAAAGTGAAAAATTGATGTTTTGGTAATATGTTGAAGATTGTGATTACTCTTCTGCTAACCATATGTGTTTTTTCCTTGTCTTTTCTGTTTATTGTATTATGGCTTTAAACATTGTATTATGTTTTATGCTGGAATAAACTGATACTGATAGTGATACTGAACATAATACCGACCACTACTCAATCGATAGGGTATTCAATATTTTGCGGATAGGCACTGTCACAATACGGGGTTACTTTCCAGCGTGGGAATATATTTAGTGATCTGTCGTTATGATTGTTTGTTCTATTCAAGAAGGAAATCCGAATTTGCCTCATAGTAAATTCAAATGTATCTGAAAAGAATTGTTTGCGTACGTTTTAACATTCGTTTCTATCTAGCTAGACAAAATTAAAATTTTTTAATAGCATTTCAAATTTAAAGTAAATTAAACCTTATTTCAATGTTGTTTGTTTTTAACACCTCTCTTCTTGTATGCTCATTTATATTCAGTTTTATCATAGCTTTAAAATTTTAACTCTTAAAGTTTTTAGAGTTTCCTATGTAATTAATATTTTAATTTCTTTTAACTGATATACAGTCAAACCTGTCTTTAGCAGCCACCCAAGGGAGTCACAAAAAGTGGCTGCTATACACAAGTGGCTGTTACAGACAGGTTAAAATGAGAACAAATCGTCTGTTTAGGACATGTTCAAACTGGCTGTTTGAGACAGGTGGTTGCTATTCGCAGGTGGCTGCTAAGGCAGGTTAAACTGTAATTGTTATTTTGCTTTTAAGTAATATAATTTTTATTTGGTATTGAAGTCTTATTTTATCATTCCATTCAAATTATATTTTCAGAATTGATACTTTATAATTTCATATTTCTTTCATACATCATTTATCTTATTATTTGCTCGTCTATTATTATCAAAACTATTATATTACTTTTGGATCTTGTGGTTGTTGTTATTTTCTAGCACGTTAAATGAAATGAAAAGTTTGAAATATAAATCGTTGTTTTCAATATCGTGTTAAGGAAAAGTGTCACTTACCCTTTTGAAAGTGTGTTTCTTCTCACATAAGATTTAAAAGATTCACAATTAAAAATAATGTGATTAAAAGTATGCTGTCACTGTAAGAACAATTTAGAAACAACAATTTGTCATTTTTGTACTTTTCATACAAAAACATTCAGACAACTCAACAGTAAAAAGGATAACATGGTGTATTACTCATTTTTGCATAATTACAATTTAGTTTCAAATTTCAGTAAGTAAACCACTTACTCACTTCAATTTTTTTTATTCAACCTTTATTATGTCATGATCATTTAGTTTTGATAGTTAACACTTTCCGCAAAATAGTAAATTTCTTTTTTGGGTTTTTAGCGATTTTTGTTGACGGCTATCCAAAACAGATGTTTTCGTTTGATGGAAACCGAAACCATGTTGTTCATGTGGAATTAAATTACAAAATGAGTACTATTGTTTTGTATAATTTCAAAGTGCGCTTATTCATGTCAGTCTTAAGACAAAGTCTCGATAAAGTGTTATGCGAAGCTGTGTGTATTTGTTAATTCTTTCCGCTCATATTCTTTAAGCTGATTTCAATTTTAACACATTCCGTTTCGAGGCAGCATCCTGTTGAGTTCTCTTTTTGTGTTGAATTTTTATAGTGTCTTTTGATAATATTGTAAACGAATGCCCTCTTTGAACCCCCTTTCTCCCTGGATGTTTGCTTAGTTGTTGTTTTTTTTAATGTGGCTATTTATAGCATTACTTTTTCACGTTTTAATAAAGTATTCGACATTTTGTGATGTCAAAATAATCTAGTTTTCAAATTTTAACTATCTTTTATTACAAAACATTAAGAAAATAATATCATTATAGTTAATTTTCATTTTTAAAGGAATTACATGTATCGATTATAATACCAACAGCATATAATATGCTAATAAGAGTTGTTTTGTGAAATTTTATTTGTTGTTTTTCATGTCAATTTCATTTTTAATTATACAAACTTAGTGATTAATAAAGCTGTTTGTGAAAATGTATTTTAAGTTTGTTTGTTGTTGTTGTTTATTGTCAATTTTATTCTTGTCATACACATGTGGTTTTTAATAGTGTGTTCTCGTCATTACTGTGGAGGATCAGTTTTAAATTTGATCAAAATCAAAATATCATTTTTATATTTAAAATTCGAAATAAAAAATTATCAAGTTCAGGTTGTTGCATATGAATATGTTCTATTAAACCGAGCCTTCGATATGTTCATATTTTTATTTTGTCCGAATTTCATGTCATTGAAATCTTCTTCAACCCTTCGGATTTGTTTCTATTCATTACATAATTTTCGATCTGTATCAAATTTACGTAAACATTTAATAGTTCATATATATGAGACATAAAAATGTTTGCACATTCAACTTGAGGTTATCAACTGTTTTTGGTTATTTTCTGTTCAGCAAGACGTAATTTAAATTTCTAATCAGTATTTTAAATGTAAACTTAAAAAGATTCTCCTTCGAAGTGAGATTTTTTCACCCAAACATATGTTTCTTCATTTTATTATCATAGCATGATTTTCATATCTTTAAATGTTTAATGTTTTATAATTATTTAAATGTTTCCTTTGTATTTGATATTGTTGTGTTTGTTTTATTTACATTTCCTTCATACTTTCAGTTTATTATATTATTTACCCTATTTTTAAATCAAATTAGTGATTTCAAACTATAACTATTCAGTCTCATTGTATATGTTATTTACATCATGTGTCATTCAATACAACTTATGTTTCATTTAATATCCTTTTTATTGAATTTACTTCTTGCCTTTTTATTATAATTTTTTTTATCATTTTGTTTTTTCATTTAGTATATTTGTTCTATAAGTTTTATTAATGCTAATGCAATTAATACATGTATGATTAAGTAAATAATTTTCCTTTATCCATTTCTTATAAAAACATTTGTATCGGATAAGATCCAAAAACGTGTACCAAAGACATGTAACAAAATAAAAAGAAAGTACACGTTTTTGGATCTTATCCGATACAAATGTTTTTATAAGAAATGGATAAAGGAAAATTATTTACTTAATCATACATGTATTAATTGCATTAGCATTAATAAAACTTATAGAACAAATATACTAAATGAACAAAACAAAATGATAAAAAAAATTATAATAAAAAGGCAAGAAGTAAATTCAATAAAAAGGATATTAAATGAAACATAAGTTGTATTGAATGACACATGATGTAAATAACATATACAATGAGACTGAATAGTTATAGTTTGAAATCACTAATTTGATTTAAAAATAGGGTAAATAATATAATAAACTGAAAGTATGAAGGAAATGTAAATAAAACAAACACAACAATATCAAATACAAAGGAAACATTTAAATAATTATAAAACATTAAACATTTAAAGATATGAAAATCATGCTATGATAATAAAATGAAGAAACATATGTTTGGGTGAAAAAATCTCACTTCGAAGGAGAATCTTTTTAAGTTTACATTTAAAATACTGATTAGAAATTTAAATTACGTCTTGCTGAACAGAAAATAACCAAAAACAGTTGATAACCTCAAGTTGAATGTGCAAACATTTTTATGTCTCATATATATGAACTATTAAATGTTTACGTAAATTTGATACAGATCGAAAATTATGTAATGAATAGAAACAAATCCGAAGGGTTGAAGAAGATTTCAATGACATGAAATTCGGACAAAATAAAAATATGAACATATCGAAGGCTCGGTTTAATAGAACATATTCATATGCAACAACCTGAACTTGATAATTTTTTATTTCGAATTTTAAATATAAAAATGATATTTTGATTTTGATCAAATTTAAAACTGATCCTCCACAGTAATGACGAGAACACACTATTAAAAACCACATGTGTATGACAAGAATAAAATTGACAATAAACAACAACAACAAACAAACTTAAAATACATTTTCACAAACAGCTTTATTAATCACTAAGTTTGTATAATTAAAAATGAAATTGACATGAAAAACAACAAATAAAATTTCACAAAACAACTCTTATTAGCATATTATATGCTGTTGGTATTATAATCGATACATGTAATTCCTTTAAAAATGAAAATTAACTATAATGATATTATTTTCTTAATGTTTTGTAATAAAAGATAGTTAAAATTTGAAAACTAGATTATTTTGACATCACAAAATGTCGAATACTTTATTAAAACGTGAAAAAGTAATGCTATAAATAGCCACATTAAAAAAAACAACAACTAAGCAAACATCCAGGGAGAAAGGGGGTTCAAAGAGGGCATTCGTTTACAATATTATCAAAAGACACTATAAAAATTCAACACAAAAAGAGAACTCAACAGGATGCTGCCTCGAAACGGAATGTGTTAAAATTGAAATCAGCTTAAAGAATATGAGCGGAAAGAATTAACAAATACACACAGCTTCGCATAACACTTTATCGAGACTTTGTCTTAAGACTGACATGAATAAGCGCACTTTGAAATTATACAAAACAATAGTACTCATTTTGTAATTTAATTCCACATGAACAACATGGTTTCGGTTTCCATCAAACGAAAACATCTGTTTTGGATAGCCGTCAACAAAAATCGCTAAAAACCCAAAAAAGAAATTTACTATTTTGCGGAAAGTGTTAACTATCAAAACTAAATGATCATGACATAATAAAGGTTGAATAAAAAAAATTGAAGTGAGTAAGTGGTTTACTTACTGAAATTTGAAACTAAATTGTAATTATGCAAAAATGAGTAATACACCATGTTATCCTTTTTACTGTTGAGTTGTCTGAATGTTTTTGTATGAAAAGTACAAAAATGACAAATTGTTGTTTCTAAATTGTTCTTACAGTGACAGCATACTTTTAATCACATTATTTTTAATTGTGAATCTTTTAAATCTTATGTGAGAAGAAACACACTTTCAAAAGGGTAAGTGACACTTTTCCTTAACACGATATTGAAAACAACGATTTATATTTCAAACTTTTCATTTCATTTAACGTGCTAGAAAATAACAACAACCACAAGATCCAAAAGTAATATAATAGTTT